>JAVCKT010097024.1:4943-32497 GCA_032273925.1 Rhynchotus rufescens | reverse complement strand
GCTGTACACAGTACAGCACTTTCATGGCAACATGAATGGCCTCACCAGGAGGACAGAAAAGGGACTATATTCACTTTGAGCATCAACATCACATGTATAGCAAGAGTAGCACCAAACGGCTACAGGAGAAGACCTTGGGTCTTCTGTTCGATTCAAGCATCTCTTAAAAACTATGGCTGCTGTGTTCCCAGCAGGACTCACGATACATAAGACATCATATGGTGAGCAGTAGGTGTCTACCACTCTGTGTAGGGGCTACTTCCTCCATATAAACTGCCAACAAATACTTACAAAGAAGCCAAGCTTGTGGTGGTGCTTTCTTTTCCTCTTCTGGATGCAGACAGAAAGTGTATCAGCTGTCACAGCTCTCATCTTTAGAAGTGATGAAATGATAGGCACCTGGGGAGAAAGAAGATACGGTATTATTGAGGGCTCTGTGGCAGCCCTTGAAATGGGAAGGGAATTTGACATTTCATTTCCAGGTAGTTTTTACTAATAAACCAAAATAAACAATACTGTATCTTTTACCATTTCTGTAGCGGTTCCCAAGGTTGTTCCATCTTTGCTCTGTGACACTCAGATCCCTTCTTATATTGACAATGCTCTCTATTTCATATTCAAAAGTGATCCTTGCATTTTCCATTCTTTTCCCAGCTCATTGGGGAAAGTATTAATGAAGACAGGTTACAAAATGAATCCCTGAGCAGTGCTCACACAACAAGTCATCCAAGTTTTATCTGTTTTCCTCCCCACTTGAACTGTTTTTCTTAGTAATGCTCAGGTTAGCTAATATATTTCCCACAGGACAAAGTACCAAGCACTTGAAGAAAAATTCCTTATCAATAAAAGGTGGTGGAGTTATTTTTAAGCTCCGTTAGAAAGATCAGACTCAGCCTTCCTTCCATGAAATCTTTTCTGGCTATATTGCTCCATTCACTTCGAATCAAATGAAAGCACTGCATCATTCCTTCTTACTGAAGGAGTCCTGGGCCAAGCTTACCGAAAACAAGGAGAAAACATCTCTTGGTTGTCAAATCTTCACCTAGGTAGATCCCTCCTCTGTCTTACTGACCTGCACCCTCTCTTCCTGACACGGCCATTCCCTTCTCTCTTCAGTCTTTTTATTTTCACAGGAGATTTGGGAGTCCTTCTGCAGATTGCAGAAATCCCTCACTAACAGCTTCAACAGAAGTCATAAGAAAGTGGTTGAACTCACCAGGTGGTTCTAGGTAGCAATGTACCCAAAGAAGGTGTTAACATACCTAGCAAATTGCTGGGCCTATGAACCTATCCCATCTCCACTAAACGTGACCACCAGCATTCCTCGAAAGCAGTATTGCTTATTTAGATGTTCAGTTGGGCTGTTCATGTGAGTGCTCACTTGCTTTGACTGGAATAGGTCGTTCCACAGGCCCCTGTCACTTGGTCAGAGAAGTTAGAAGCAAAAGATTGGGTCTAGAAAAGGGGCAACTGTCCTTAGCTTAAGATTGTTGAGATGAGCGGAAGCCCCTTGAATACACATATGTTTAGTATTCAGTGATACTTTAAAATCTGAGGAAGAAAATTCTACACTAATAAGCTCTTTGCTTTTAATAGATGAACATGTAGCTGGATCTATATATGGAAAGGAAATTAATGGGTCCCATTCCTTTGGCACAAATGCCCAGTGACGCATTCTTGTGTGAAGAATATCTCTGCATGAGACACATCCAATGTGACTTAGTCCAAATTAGAACAGGTCCAAAACTCAGTTTAAAATATGAAGTGGAAACTACATTGAATCTGTCTCAGATAAGTTACACCAGAAATGAAAATTAGCCCTGTCGTGCAAGGACAAGAGAGTCATGTATGTCAGGGAGCAAAGCAGCAGCATCTTGACCGTCTAGAAATCAACAGCACCATGGATTTCAACAGAATGAGAATTTCTCTCTCCAAGGAGTAAAAGTTGCCAGAGGGCTGCTAAGAGAACACCAAGTTCTCAGAGTTTCTGAAAGCCTCAGTTCAGACATTCAGAGCACAGAGTTTGGTTTGATAACTCCGTGGTGAGAATGTGATAACTCTATGGTGAAAATGTGATAATTCTATGATGGAAATGTGATCTTCAATCCCAACTTTCCCCTTTACACCCACCAGAGACTGAGTGATGTGCATTAGAAAGACATTTAACTGCACAGAGTAGAAATCCAAGCAGGGACATTACAAAGAGCACTGGAAAGTTGTTTGGGTTGACAGTCCAGGCCAGCCTCTCACTTGCAGCAAGGAGCTGCTGGAAACGCTTTCTTTCTCACAGTTCTCCCCACTGAGCATGGAAGCACATGGGGACATTGTAGATATCCTGTCACAATGCTTGTTGTGATACTGCTTTGCAATACATGGTAAAATGGGCTTTATTGAAGTGGTTCAAATAAGCACTTTCCACCGCCCATATCCCACACCCGAACTGTGGCATCTCCGGGTGTCAGGCAGCCCTAGGATAATGCTACGGGTACAGGGAAGGAGTTACTAAGCAAAACTTTGTTGTATTAAGTGTCTAGTGAAGTCACATCACAGACAGAAGCCGAGGCAATCAGAAGTCAAGATGCCCTTAGCTTTTTTTTTACGGGAAGACAGAGCCCCAAAAGCTACTATTTAAGCTGCACTGGAAATAGAGCAACCTTTTCTGCTTTTACAAGAATTTTAAAGCTGAAGAGTGACCCTCCAAACACACAAGCAATGCCCAAACTAGGAGATTTTCTTTATCCCTCAGTTTACTTTGTAGATGAAGTAACAGAATATAGGAAGGCAATTCCGGTAACCCACTGCTGACTGAGGCAGTGTTTCCCTAGGGAAAGCAAGGGAAAAGGGCCAGAAGGGAGGACAGTGTACAGCCAGTTCTGGGATGAGGACACAGTCATGGTGCTCAGCATGTTCAAACGGCAGCCCTGAACTCACCATGAGCCTGCCAGGAAACTCCAAGGTCTGATTTGCTCCCTCACAGAACTCTGAGTAGGAGACGCAGGGAAGAGCACGGGGGAAGAGGAGGAAGGTGGCAGCTTCCTTTGTTTCCTCAAATCTGCAGGTCTGTGTATTCCTATTGAAAACATTTTGGGTGGGGGGAATCCCTGTGCCAACTGCCCCATTCCCGCTCTGAACAACAACCTTTTAAGGCAGTTTTTCCCACACAGCAGTTTGGTTACGTGTGTGGGAAACTACTATCCCCTCCATTAATCCCTTCAGCTGCTCCTCCTGACATTGTTAGCTGCTTGTTGGGGAATAAGATCTGCCAAGCACAGCAGGACACAGCAGCACTTGGACAGGACACCTGTAAGGATGGACCTACAAGGAGCATCAGGTGGAGATGACCTAGATGCCCTGCTAGTGTAAAGCTGTAGCTTCTCCTGGAGCTGTGACCCACCTGCATCAACTCTGCCGGCTAGAGCTGCTCCGGGACCCTCCCTGTGCCGGCAGACCAGCCGCCTTCCGCTCTCAGGCCAGTCTGATACAAACATAGAGAAGTTACCAGTTGTGTCTGTGCTGACGCCACTGGTTCCTTCTCCCCATTTCCTATTTCACAGCTCCACGAGTCCAGCAAGCTGGGCCCTACAGCTCTAACCTCCAGCCTCCTTGAAAACGCTGGCGCTCAGGAGGCCCGGGAAGATCCAGCAGCGGGATTCCCCACACCGCCCTACAGCAACGGCCAGGAATGCGAGGAATCCGGCCGGGATTCGCGCTCCTGTTACCGGCACCCGTTGTAAATCCATAGCAACACACAACGCGGCTCCGACCTCCCCAGGCGGCGCCGCTTGCTCCCCTTTCCAGCAGGCTCGTTGCCATGGCAACAAAAATGGTTGGCATTTTTTGAACGCTTCCTCAAGGACATCCATTGGAAAGGCTGGCGCTGCAGGAGAAGGGAGGGATGCTACGCAGCAAGCTGCCAGCTCGGGGCAGGGATAGGGACTCCAGCAAGGGATGGGCAACTTCGCAGCAAACCCAGGTTTGGGGGCATTTTATGCAGGAACCTGCTGGAGTACCAGCGCCTCCTTTTCTCTAGTCTTTCTGCAGGGATGCAGCATTTGCAGAGGAATGGCAGTTTGCATGTGTATAAGAACTAAGATTCAGAGAGGGAAGCTCTGTTATTGGCAGCTTTTCTCACTTAGGGGTATTAAAAAAGAAAAAAATCCAAAAAAACCCAATAGCCTCACAAAAAAAAAAAAAAAAAGACTTTTTTTCCCGCAAAATACAAAAATTGAATCCTCTGTTCCCATTGAAATGCACAAAGACGTTCAGACAATGTTTGCCAAGTTGCTTTCCCAAAAGACTCTTAGAGAAAGTCCTCCGAGGGATAATTAGCTGGCTAACAGACAGGAAACAGGGATAAAAATAAGTGCTATATTTCCGCCATGGAAGACCATCCAGGAGATCTATTCTTACAATTGCACACTTCATTACGCAGTTACTCACAAGGAAACCACTCAAGTGGGTGTTTGCATGTCTGGCTGCTCTCAGAGAGGGGAGCGCTCCCGGGACCAGCATGAGAAATGGATCCTTCCGAGCTGAGGCTCTGCTACTGCTTGGTCTGTGACCTGTAGAAGTCACCTGCTCGCTGTCCCCACCACTGCCTTGGTTTCCACCTTCCCACCTGCAAAATGAAAGCATGCACCCATGCAAAACATATTTTGAAAGATCCCAGTGAAAGGAGAACGTTATTTTGGTTAATTTGAACTGGTCTAGAAAGGACATTTTAGGACAAGAACAAAATCCTTGCTGTGGCCTTGCGGCATGTGTTTTCCAGGCAGTTTTGCTTGCTCTTTGCCTAAAGTAGGGGAGGCTTCAATGCACAGAAGATGTGCAGCTAAAGGCTATAAGGAAAGGTAATGTGCATTTCAAACAACTCTTACCAGCAAAGAGCAGCTGGAGCACAGTAGCAATTTTTTGAAGGCTGCTGGTATTAATAGCATGCCTGCAAAGCATGGGCACCTGCATGCCCTTATTACGAACCGGAGTGAAATTGGCTGTGTAGCCTTTGGCTTTGCATCATCTGTTTCCATCCAGAGGAGCCGCACAGAAATTGCATTATAGGATCCTAATGACAGATGGCAATGACAAGAGCAAGGGGCAGGAGGGAGCTCTCAGGAGGGCTGCTCCTCCCCGCTTTGTGCTCAGAGCCTTGACAAGCAGTTTGCCAACTGCAGCATCCCTGCAAGATCTGGAAGAACCCGACTTCCCTCCAGTGGCCTGGGACAAATGGTTTTCTTTGCACCAATTGCAACCAGAGCTCGTCTCCTGCAAAACAGGATTCACTCTGTTGTCTTTGTAAGAGATAGAGCAAAGCTTTCCCTCCTTCCTCCGAAGAAAAATGTGAAAGAGTGCTAGGAAACACAAGTTACTGAAGGACTCAGCTCTATGAAATCCACACTTGGGACAGGTAGCTGGGAGTTGCCAAGACTACAGTCCTGTGTATCCATGGGCTGGGGCTCTGAGGCCTCCTCGTCTCGGTTGTTATTTGGAGAGTCACTGTGGACTAGAGCCTCACAAGAATCTCAACAAGGACAGGGCTAAGCTGAAAACATCCCTGCTCCTCCCATCCTCAAGACTTGACTTCTGAGGTGAACAAATCTGTGCCTTTGGTGCATGCAGGCAGGATGGCTAAGCCCTGTTGGCTCCACACCGTGCTGGTTTGACACTCCTTCCTCCTCCCTGCTCTGTTTGTTCAGCAGATGACACAGTCACTGTGTGCTAAAACTGTGTGGAGCCAGGGGTGAGGCAAAAGAAACAGCCCCTGGCACCCATCAAATTACTGTTTCAAAACCAAACGTAACCTTTCTGCCTCCACTGAGGGCCAGGTTGCTTTGAAAGGTCACCAATAAAAACCTCAACATCAATAAAAACATGGGAAAGTTAAACTGAGCTGCTTCGTGCTCATTGAATGAACTTCCTATTCTTGCAAAGGAGCCAAAGGACTCAGCAAACAGTTCATTAGAGGAGAAAAGCAGCAAACAGGACAACACAGGAGACTGAATTCCCATTTCTCAAAGTCAAGACATGATCATCTCTACCCCTTCCAGTTGAGCTCCATTTGAGGCCCTTGCTAGGGCAGCTGGCCACCTCCTTCGACCGCAGTCACTCCAGTTTGGAAGTGTCAGGTCCTGGCGCTCTAGTACCAGTCCTGCAGGCTGCAACATCTCGTGCCCTGCCAGCTACTCCTGATGTGGTCCCATTATACATCAAGCCAACAAATGCAAGACATGTTTCAATGTGACCCTTCTAACATCTGCTCCTTTTTCCACCCTGTGCCAACAGAAGGAGGAAAGGAAGAGGAGAACTGATTCTCATTTTAAGCATTTAGGTTGACTCAATCTCTTCCCAGACTAACAGGCAGACTGCGATATTTCTTCTATCACCATGGGAAGTTACAAACTAACGTCTCTGTTCATAAAGAGCATCTGTAGCCTTGGTCATCAACGAGGGCACCTCCGATGTGCAGGCATCTATCCAAGGCTGCAACAGCAGCCCAGGCCTTTCAGCATGGGAAAGGGAAAGCAGTCCTTTCACATGTATAATAAGAGAGGACACCACTGACAACAAAAGTAAAACCTACCCGAACCACCCTTCTCATTCTGCAATGTCTCTCTGCAGCCTTGAGCATCTGCAAGACCTAATTTACACCAACTCCAAACATGCACTGCCCCACCACAATAAAATTGACAGCTCCTGAGGTTTGACCTTTGAATTCCAAGAGCCACGCGAGGGGTAAATAGTCCGTAACAGAGGGGTACGGACACACAGCTGCTCTGATATCTCTTCTCGTGTTCTAGCTACCAAGCCGCTCGTTGCGGCTCTCCCTCCACTTTTACTAATCCCCATAAGGGATATTTATCCCTCTGGTTTAGATTCAGCTAGGACCTCCCTGAAATTCAAATGCAGACCTTGTGCCCCCCTCTAATTGTTATAGCCACTAATGACTAGTCAGGAGCACAGAAAGCCACCAAGTAATCTGGCAGGACCTTGACAGTCCCTGCTCCCAGGATGCAGTTTCAGAGAGAGCCTCTGCACCAGCTCGGCTTGATTTATGAACCACAGTGCTTTGAACGGAAGGGTTCACTGGTGCCGAAGTCATGTAGTGGGTTCACTAAATGAATACGCTTAGGAGATAGGAAACAGGCCAGAGAAAGCCCTTGGCACAAGAAAAAAAGCCCTCAGACTGCTCACAAAAGCAAAAATTGGTTCAAGGAGTCAGCAGCATTTAGGAGCTATGCCCAGAAGGCCCAAGGCACTGCTCAACTGCAACGGGAGCTGTGGAGGTTGGACACTAGGTTTTAAGGAGCTGAGCACGTATTTCCAATGAAAGCAGCCTACAATAAAAGGCACCTCACAGGGCCGAGCGATGCTGTCACTACAGTGTGAGCAGTGGGGTCAGGGCACAGCCAAACTCAACCACGACCAAGCAGACTAGAAGCGCCAGGAATGTCTGTGCGTTCCCAGGCTGGCTTAAGTGTGTTCAGTAGACAAAAAGGCAGTTCCCAGCATCCGGATGCATTGCTGAACATCCGACGGAGATGCAGGCTGGGAATCGCATGCGGACTGCAGGGCAGGCCAAGCAGCCGTGTCCAAGCACAGTCCTGCAGCCAGCTCCTCGCTGGCTTTTGGCACGGAGTTTGCACGGACAGGCAAGAGGTGCTGTTCATATGCACCCTGTGCATGCGTTTCTCTAGGTGATTCTCAGCTTGGCATTGGGTGAGGCAAGCACACGTGTTCATTACACCATGGGAATTTAAAATAATTACAGTAACAAATACCATTTTGAAGCCTGCTAGATTTTTTTCCCCATCCATCATAGTATTTGTTAAGTAATTTCTTACAGCTCTGGGCTTGAAGCAGGGATCTCAGGCAGTCTTCATCCACATATTAATCATCCTTATTGGCATGCTCAGTTTGGGCCCCCTGTTATCTGCCCAGCTGCTATCTTTGCCTTTTTGCTCCTAGCAGGCAGGGAGAGGCTGTGCTCCCCCCTGCTCCCTTGCCTCAGCTCCTTCACAAAGTGCACTGCAGTTCACCTGCCCGTGCTGCAAGAGGGCCCTCCCCATCTTAAAAGTGTTCATAAATATCTATACCAGGGATGCAAAGCCTGTTAGACTGCCCTCAGTTACTGGCAGTTGCATATGATGTCTTTATGGGAATGCCACTGTCAGTCTCAGAACTGGCTTTCCCCTCAGGTCCCTGCTCCTGTCATCACGCTGTCATCCAGGAATTTGGATTCAGAGCCTGCAGGCCTCCTTCCCTCATGTCTTCAGAGCAGCAGAATGCCTCAGGGAGATGGCAGTCTAGGGATAGGAAGCCAAATAGATGGGCATCTGTGAACTCTTGGACACAGCATGGGAGCAGAGCTGCGGAGCAGGGCAGACACAGGCAACCGAGTAGTGGTGGCCTGCACTGAAAACCTGGCATGAGTGCTCTGGATAGCTCGGAAAAATGCAAAACCCAGATGGGAGGAAGGGGCATCAAAAGGCACTCAAAAATGAACACAGTATTTGAGGTACAGCCTGACCAGGAACCGCTGGTGAACTTCACCACCCCATGGGCAGCAGAGCTGTACCCCAGCAAACATGCTGCCAAAGCCAGACTGTGCTTATTGACACCTTCCAATATGCACATAAAGACAACACTTTTTCTAAGTAGGGGAGTGGTTTCACCGTAAATGGACAATTTTGGAGCGAGAAGAGGGAAGGAAGAGGAGGGAAGTTATAAGCAAACTTTTAACTACTGCAGTTAGTGCCCAGTGACGGAGATGGCAACGTTGACTGCAACAAGAACAGCAGCAGCTGGGGTTTGGATTTGCCTTCTGGTTAGCCTCATGCATTTGAGTATCAAGAATGGCCCAGAAAGACAAAGGGCTGTTGGAGGGGTTTTTAATCAGTCACAGTTGTTTCCCTCTTCTGGGCCTTAATGGTTTTAAAGCTTTAAAGCCTACCTGTGAGGTTGGTCATGAACTTTATTGAAGACTACTTTTTTTGAAAAGCCAAATGCAGATATTTTCATACAATTACATGACTTCAGAGTTGAGGTTTTAAGAAAAAACAAGCAAACAAACAAATGAATTATTGCAGTGAGCTGCTGGAAGTGCTGTGCTTCAGCTCTGGAAGAGGCCAGTTATGGGGGAGAAGAAATCTTTCTCCTCCAGTGAAATCTCAGTTGCTACAAATAAGCAAATTCCATCCTGCCGCCCTGAAAACTCACAGCCTGCGAACATGCCAGTTCCCTGGGTGCCCTGCTCTGCTGCGAATCTCTGCTCCTTTCCTCCTCCCACCTTCCGTCTGTCTCATTTGAAGCATCTTCCACTCTTTCCTGCAAGCCTGCTGAAGCAAGGAATGAACACACGTCATGCAAAAAGAAAGAAAAATAAAAAGCCTTCCCAACACATTTCTCCTCCTTTCTGTTGAGAAATGATCTCTGAGATCACTTACAAACTCCGCTCTTTCCCTTATCTCTGTTCTCTGGGTTCTTGAATGATATTGTGTCTTATATCTCATTCCCTGAGCAGGTCCCCTTCATGCCTTCCCTAGCTGGTGGAGGACTTGCAATTTAAGGAAGTTATGGCGGATGGGGTGACAGTAGAAATAACTTGAGATCTGGGTGTAGCTACGCTCCTTGCGGCTCCTTTACTCAGTGCTCTGCAGTTTCCTTGCCACCTCCAGAGACCCAAAGCCCTTCTAGTTACCCTCAAGAGAAACATTAGAAAGTACAACTTAAAGGAAGAGCTACCAGTGTGGCTCAGGCCCTGGGCACTCCTTTCCCGTGTACAAGAAGCCATATGGCAGTGCTTAACTGCACTTACCGAGTGCCGGAATTCCTTGGCCCTCCAGCTTGCTTCTCCAAGCCTGCCCCACTGTGCAATCACCGCGGCGCAGCCACCTGCCTGCCTGACAGGCGCTGCTCCATCAGCTGCGCTCCAAACCCTCGCGAGCAGCTCCCTTCCTGTCCACACGCAGCTTCAGAACACTGTCTTGAGCTCGCTTCACATCCAGCCTGCTGCTGCTTTTACCAGTGTTTGCACCAAACCCCATCGATGCTTAGGGCTCCCCTGGTGTCCCACTGGGAGCGATGATAGCCTGGCTTGCACAATGATCCGTGTCTGCAGCATTCAGGACAGCATCAGCACATGCTCGGGAAAGATTTTTTCCTCGGTGTCTAACTGGCAAAAACTCTCTCCAAACTAATGAAACCGTGTGAAGAAAAAAAGACAAAATGAAAAGCCACCAAACCTGATTGTGAGTTTAAGGGAACAGGAGATGTCTGACTTCCACACCTTGCTGCATGAAGACCAATGTCCGCACACCAGTTCACACTGGGCCAGCTCTGCCGCCAAGGTTTCCTGTGAAGCAGAAATCACAGGGTCAGAAAACGCCCCATCTTGGATCCAGGCACTTCAGGCACTGCCTGAAGGTGGACAAGGTGACCCAGCTGAGTCCTGTCACCTCCCAGGCCCTGCTGTCTTGTCCAGCGTGCACAGCTGCTCTTTCAGCCCGAGACACGCAGCTTCAAACACAACCACGCGCTGTGGACAAGGCATTAATGCTCAGAGCTTGTCCAGTGTGCTGTGCTTGGGACACAGACCCCCCTGAGGGCTCCCCTTCCCCACCCACCACAACGGGGGGATTCTCCCACAATTCTGCCAACCTGATTTGTGACGCAGCGCTTTGGTGGGGGCTGAGTTCAGCTCCCCCATCTGCACTGGGAGGACATCAAAGGGACCACAGGCTTCCTGGCAGCCATGGGCAGCCAGCCCTGCTTAGCAGCTGGTCAGTGAGGAGCTGCTGCTCTTTTAGGTCACTTCTCAAAACCTCATATGTCAAATACAGAGCTGCTGGAGAATTAGCCCCGGCACCCATTCCCCCTTTCAGCCTCCCCAGCCTAGCCCTATGAAACACAGCTAGATCAAACAGGGGGATGTTCATAGCCTTTGGATAAAGGCACAGAGTGCAACATGGACAAGTTTGCTGATGACACAAAACTCAGAACGTGTCCAGCACAAACTGCGCTGCCAGAGGGACCTGGACAAGATGGGAACGTGGACAGAGAGGAACCTCATGAGGTTCAAGAAGGCAAGTGCTGCGTCCTGCACCCAGGCAGGAATAACCCCAGGCACCAGGACAGGCTCGTGGTTGACCTGCTGGAGGGCAGCTCTGCTGAGAAGGAACACCTGGGCATCCTGGACAAGCTGACCATGAGCCAGCCATGTGCCCATGTTGCCAAAAAGGCCAATGGTATCCTGAGGTACAGGATAGAAGATACAGATTTTGCACAGTTAATTAAATGGCCTTAAGATTTCATAAAGAATTTTGTGTTTTGTATTAAACTTAGCATAAACTCATTATAACTGGAAGATACATCTGCCTTCAGGTCTGTGAAAGAGAGTCCATGCTGGGTTCACCTGCAGGTTACATAGATCACTTAAAAGTTAATCCAGATCAACTCTCCTTAGGTAACCCTACGCAGAGAAGCCTTTGATCAACATACACTGGATTGTGAGAGCCTGATAAAACGCAGGTTGCTTTGCTCTGATGTGCAGCCATCTCAGTCTAGACTGCAGCTGGATTTCACTGTTTTTTTAAGACAAGGAGAGAGCAAAGAAGAAAGCAGTACTAGCAAGGCACAGGGAAAGAGCAGCTTGAATTCGAGCTCAGCTGCTAACATCTTGCCTCCAGCAGCAACCAGCCTGCAAAATCTCCATCTGGAAGCTCAAGCTGGCTTAGCAAGAGATGAGGAGAGGACCTGCACTAACTTGAACTAGTCTAGCCCCATGGAGGCAAAGCAGAGGCAAGCATCCAGGGAGCCCTGGTGCAGCAAACTCCCTTGCATACCCAAGTAATCAGGGCTGGACCACCCAGAGTAACAAGCAGCCACTGCTGTTGACTGCAGCAGCAGCCAAAGCTTAAGAGATGGTTAAAAGGGATTATCCGAGTCACTGCTGAAGCTGACAGACAGCTCACATATGCCAGCGTGACAGATCAGACCTTTCAGGTGGCCAGTGAAGGATCAAGGGAGCAGGGACCTTCACTGTGCAGCTCTCAAAACAGCGAGCGGGCTCAGCGATGCTGTGCAGCCTTTCTGCCGAGCACTGCCAGCGTGCAGCGTGCCGCAAGAGCAGCGGCTAGTTCACAGACAGTGCAAAAAGCGCACCCATCAATTCAACTTACTTGGCAAAAAGTTTTATTTTTAGTTCTTGCGAGCGGTGCTAGATTGGCAGCATTATAAATAGAAGACTTCTATTTATCCTACAGTCTAGGTACCGCAGTGCTAAGTCAGTTTTACGGCCTCAATAAATCCAGATTAGGTGCTCTCAAGGATGTGTCACCATAGAAATAACATTTCCTCTTCTCATTCATATGCACAGCTAGGGGGATGGATTATGCCGAAGGGGGGTGCTGGCCTCGTAAGCCAGCCTGATCTGCCTTGACGTGATACAGGCTGACATCCAAACAAGACTGCAGATCCTAGCTACAGATTTCTGAATCCCTTCTAGCAGGTGGTTACCTACCTTGCGTTTTGGTACTGAAAAGCCTCTGGGCATCTTGGCAAAGGAGGCTCTGCCTTGGTGCTCAGGGAACGGGGAACATCATGGAGTTTCTCACTGAATGATGATTGCCTGACGCTCTGGGCACGATTCAGTTGATTACATTGCTGTGTCCTTGTCCACATCGCCAGCACCTCCGGTAAGAGCATTTTGCAGCTCTGCAAGGGTGGAAAGCAGGGGAAGAACAGAAGAGAGTGCTCTATTTGGTAGAATAACTTACAGCCTATTGCTAAGAGGTTCCTCTTCTGTCTAAGCTGACTGCCAATAGCCATTAAAACACCAAAATAATTCTTCCCTTCCAAAGAAAAAGAAGGCAAATTTCCCTTAATTGCCTTCCATTTGCTTTTACCTTTCACCAAACGATGCTGCTTTATTAAATCTGTGGCATTATGTCAATTCCCAGCATGACAGGCACTTTCCAGCAGTCACATGCCTTCCTCTCCAAACAGGGTGTCCTGCTCCCAGAGACCGAGGACATGGAGCAGCACCTTCACCTCCTGCAAGACTGGCATTTCAGAGGGGTTTCTCTGCCGTGTTGCACAACCTGTATTTCCCACTGACAACACAGGCTGGCAGGGACATCTCCATCCCCAGGACCATGCAGCTCTGGGACGCTGCATCCTGGCTGGTGCCTTCCTTTGCCTGCGAGGAGGGAGAGAGCCCAACACTGCAGTCACGTCAGACCATTTGGTGTGGGATACAGTCGCAGTGTCGCAGCTGTGACCTTCCTCTCTGCTGCCTGCCACCAGCAAGCACAGAAGGGCACAGGGCCATGGGCCACCTCAAAACCCTGAAATAATCTAGCCCCCTACCTGGGAACTGGCCTGCTTCCAGAGCAGGTCAGGCTGCTTTGGTCTCTGCAGGCTCCTCTGTGAGCCCAGACAGTAAAGACACCGAGAGACCAAGGATATCAAAGAGCATATGGATTAGAGCAGCTGTAGGTCTCTGATCCTTTCACTCCCTGCAAGATTTTTATAGTTTCAAAAGCCAGCAGTCTGGTCTAGTACAAGCTGCTTGGCTCAGATGCAGCATTTTGTCTGGTTGGCTGCTTGGCACAAGGAAATATGGTGCTGCCTTCGAGAAGACTGCAGTGCGAGCCACTGTCCTGCTGGTCCAGCCCACCACTGCATCAACCGTCCTCTTGGACTTGCTGATGGAAGAGCTGGCTTCAAATGGGTGTTCACCTCCTCATTTCACCTTTAAAGGGGTCTGGAGCACAGGCAAGTGGAAAGGGCCTTCTTTAGGCTTATTGGAGCCCACCAAAACTGTGGAAGATGACTGTGGAGAGGAAGAATTCCTACTGATTTGCTTTGATAGCTTGAATGATCAGATCTAGAACAGCAATGCTGGAAGAGGCTGGAGGTTTGGCCAGGCTCTTTTTTTTTTTTTTTTTTGGTGCATAGGAAGGAAAAGTGAAGTGCAAAATGAGGCAGAGTGTGAGGAGAGAAAAAGGGAAGACAGGAAGAAAAGTACTTGTAGGCAGCAAGATGAGAAAAACAACCCAAGTCTCAAACACAAGCTGATGAGAGTGTTATTTGCTAAATATTGTTGTGTGATTTTAGAGTAACAAGCCTAAGCACAAAAAACGCAGTGGAGTCATTGTAGACTTGCAAGTGCACCCTGCACTGCTAAATGAGGATTTCAGCTAACATCCCAATATTCACAAATGGCAATACATAACAAATGTCAGGCTGGGATGAGAATTCGTCACGATTACTGTAAGGCATGTAGGCATCAGAGCTGCTTGGCAGATGACTATTCCATTTCATGGAAACTCTTGAAGTTTCAAAATGAGTTTCTTCCCTCTGAAATGAAAGCAGCATCTCCCATGCTTTCAGAAATGGATTTTTTTTTTTTTTTCTGAAATGTCTGCTTGGAGATTAAAAGCTGAAGTCTCTTCAGGGCCAGAAGAAAGGAGAATTTGTACAGTGCATGGCTGTGGCTGGGAGCAAGGACCCTGGCTCTGAGCTGTACTTCTCTGGAGACACAGCACAGTTCAGCCTCCCAGTAGCAACAACCACATCGACCTCAGCAAGAACATCCTTGCAGCTTCAGAGGGCACAGAGCTACAGAGACTACAGAATCTGGTATTTAGCTCCTCCATGCCGCCAATCCTGGAGGAGAAGAGGAAAAATGAGTTGAACTCACCCAAATAAAGCTATTAAGGATTTGGGAGGGGTATCAGACATCCTATGGCTTGCTAACACCCTCATCTGGTATGTAATCATTGACTCCCCCTTCCATCCCACAGCTATCTCCCAGTTACACGCTAGCTCCTGCCAAGGCAACAGCTTGTGCCTAGAAGATCTTCCTAGTCCTGGCCTCTTCTGCCCTGCATGTAACTCTCCTTGTGCCTTCTCCTGACATGAAGAGCCTCTCGATGGAGGCTGTGGAGCTGAGTCTTTTATCCCTTTCTCATGAGCTCTGTCAAGCTGAAGGGACTCGTGGCAGCAGCGGCCTCCTGGAGAACAAGCAGCCTCACCTCCTGATGGGTGGCAACTGTCCCCAGAGGGAGGATTCGCTCCAGATTTTTCCCACCCAAGGGGGAATCCATTCTGCCCACTCTATCAGACTGGACAGCTCTTGGGAGCTGCCTACTAGAGGTTCAAAGAGCAGGGCCCACAGTGGCAGTGTTGAGCTGGAGGTCCTGTCCCCCTTGTGCCTAATCCTGTGCTCTGTGTACCCCAGAACCCTGCACAAAGCACAGCACCCAGACACACACCACGGTGCTCCAGAGAAGGAGCCAACAGAGAGGCTGGAAAGCTGACAGCCTTGGCAGCTAACGGAGCAGGTTGGCTCTGCCTGGATCTCTGCAGAAGCTGGCAGCTGAGACAGACAGAAGGATGCATTCCTACTTATTTAAAGTGAAAGGCATCTTCTGAGAAGTCCATTTTTTGATGTTTTCTGAATGAGATGACAATACTCAGCTGTTTGCCTAGAGATTTATGCCATGCTGCTCACTGCAGTATTACAGCATGGATGGAGCCTGGAGTGGATGGAAGGTCCTGCTGAAGGCAACAAGCCATACATTTGCTGTCTACATGTGACACAAATAGAGGCTGCTCTCAGCAGATCATGGCACGATGTGCCCATGATTCTGCATTCAGCCCAGAACTCCCTTCCTAGGTGAGTACTCCCAAAAGCTAGGTTGGGCTCACCACTCCACCTGCCCTGTCACGTCCTGGGATGAGGAGAAGCCATATGGAAGGATGAAGCGGGCAACCCGTGGCAGCACAGCCCATGGTTCCCATAGTGAGAGTCTGATCACTTGCAACATCATTGCAGAAGAAAGCTCAAGAAAAAAAGGTCTCTCGTGTATCTCTTTCAAATTGGAATTGGAGAAGAGAGCCAGAAATAGGGCAGTTCTGATTATTTAGCCTTCCTTGCGAGTTCTCTGCATGTAGGATTGGCAGCACTAGGTGGTTCTTGTTAAGTGTGGCCCTTGCTGTGCTCCACGTGAAGACAAGCACTGAGCTCACACCGCCCCACAGCACTCCCCAGAGATGGTCACGGTTTCAGATTAAGCAGTTTCATTAGGATATGGTGGATGATTAAGACCAAAGCATTCCATTCATGGTGACTTGCTGGGGCAGGGAAAGACAACCTGCCAGGTCTTTGGGAGTGCTCGGTTACAGGCATCCACTGCAGTCTACAGCTGAGGAACATTCTGGTCACCAGAAACTTTGCCCATGCCTAAGACAGCCCCAAAATGAAGTTTCAGAGCAGCGTTGTTTCCTCTAACCTGAAAGGCAGTGGGTTTTTTCATCTCTCTCTGCTGTACATGATATGCTCTGGAGTCCAGCACTTCAAGGCAAGCTGCCCCAACACAGTAACTGAGAAGCAGATACAGAGCAACTCTTTCTACTTTTGGCGTTCTCACCAAATAAAGACTTCATGCGAATTCTACTATTGGTCAGCACAAGAGGAGCACCAGGACCAGTTCCTCAGACAGGTATGTCCACATAGTTCAATAATCTCTGGGGACTCCCCACACCCTCACACAAACCCCTTGAGTCACAAGAGCCAAAGTGACAATGTTGAGTTTAAAGCAGAAGGGGCAGAAGGTCTCTCTTTGCTTTCTGCTTTCTAATACGTGGAGATAACCTCAAGTTGCATGGCACAATTGTACCTCATACTGAATAGAGGTTATTTTCCACAGTGGAAGCAAAGGACCTAACCATCCCTGGCCTCAATGCCAGCAGCAATTCCCTGCACAAAGTGCATGGGGAGGTTCACCTGGCCACGCTAGAGAGCTCTTGAGCACAGAAGCCCTCCAAGCAGGAGTCCTGCAGTGCAGAAGACCCTCAATGGTGTCTACTCTATAGTCCACACACACAACACCCAGCACGGGACCGGACACCCAAGATAAGGGTTGCACTAGGTCTAAGGGGATCACAGACAGCACTGAACCGACAAGAGGAGTTGGCACCAAGCGCTTTCAACACCCTCCCTGCCCTCCGAGAATGACAATACACTGCTTTGTCCCTGGCAGACAGGCCAGTGAGCCCTACGAGCAGCCAGGGCTCTGCAGCGGTGTGCCAAGGTCCACAGCGCCCCTTCCAAGGGCAAAGAGGGGCTTCAGCACGGGCCAGCTTGCAGCAGAGTGCTGGCGTCACCCCTCCTGCCGGCCCCAGACTTTGGCACGACTCCGCAGGGAGCAGCAGTTTAGTGTAACTAATTTCAAGCAACCCCAAGAGTTTGCAGTTTATGTATTTCTAGCTCATTAAGCCTTCTCCTAGCGACAGTGCTTAAAAGGCCCACTGACGTTTCACTACCCCCCTCTTCCCTTTGCTGTTTGGCTCTTGAAAATTAAAAGATAAGCTTTGTAAATCTCCCCGTGAAGAAGGAACTGTCACTTTAGCTTTAGAAGAAAAGCCAGCAAAGAAACAAAATTCTTCTTTTAGCAGCAGAGAAAAATCCATTATTAAAGGCTTAGAGACAAAGGCTCTCAACACAATTAAAGGCAAACCTAAGCCTTTGAAAGCAGAGGGCATGACACTGGAATACACACAAGAGGTAGAGATGAAAGCCTCCATTGTACCATTGTTGGAAAAAAAAGTTTTAAAAAAAACTTTCAATGGATGCATTTGCCTAAACCAAACTAGATGAGAAGCTTTCTGGAGAAGGCTGGAGTCTTCCCATGTGTTTGCACAATGCAGAAAGCCGCTGGGCTCAGCCTTAATTAGGATCCCGGCACATTGCTAGAATAACTTGGGGAGAGAGAGGGTCACAACATTCATTATCAGAAAGAAAACAGGACTCCAATATTTTCGGTGGGAAATTTTCCACCTGGGAAACCTAATCTTTCTGTCTAGCCTGTTGAGTTGGAGCAAAAAAATGTTTTGATTTGGGGTTGTCAGGGCATTCGTTTCGCAGGAGAGCTCTGTGTGGAGGCTGTGCTGCACTCTGGCTGTGCAGGTGGCTCTCGGCCCAGCAGTGACCCAGAAAGATGAAGTCACCTCCAGAAGGCACCAAGCAGAGGTCAGAACTGCTCTCATGGCCCTAAACCAACAGCATCAAACCCAAGAAAAACCCATATCTACAATGTATTTATTAGAATGCTTTTCTCCTGGCAGGTAGTAAAAGTGACCCTTACTGTCAAACCTTCTACCTCCGAGCAGCAGGGCTATTAGATAAACACTCATCATGAGATGCTCCCAACCAGTGGGCAACCTCAGAGCCTTCTCACCTTCATTCAAGGAAATCTCCACAGGTCAGGAGGGCCAGCATCATTCAGTGAAGTGCTGTCATCTGTCTGTCACAGCCCAGAATCATCTGAGTACATGTGCAGAGGAGTCAGGGTATCCTAGAGGAAAGAGGGAAGAAGCGAGGGCTGAAACCTCCAGCCCTCTCCCAGCAGAGCTGCTGGAACTGACACCAGTTAGGTCAAGCTCAGAGCAATTGCTACTGAAACATCTGGGTAGCTGCTTTTCTTTTTTTATTTACCCCCTTTTTTTTCTCCCAAGTATGCATTTTTTTTTGCATCTGCATGGTTTTGCCGCCCATCCTCTGCTGCTGTGACAACCCCTGAGGGTTTCCCAATTATCAACTACTAGCACAGCCTCCAATGAAAGCAATCATCTGTTTGAAAGGAAAAAGTCAATGCAATTCACTTAAGGCATCAAGCAGCTTCCCACTGACGATGACTGCTGCTCTAGGCATATATCAGATACGAACCAGTTGACTGAGAGGTGAAGGATTATCTTGTCACTAGTCCTACAGGCTTAGATTCCTTCTCATTTTGTCATTGGTAAATCTGGAGTCCTTTTCCTTCAGGATACACTGTGAACAACCAAAGAATGAACGAGGTATCATCTGCAAGCCAGCCATTTCTGTGGATATGAAAGCAGGTCTCCCAAGATACAAGCTGGTTTACTGTTCTCAACTCTGAAAATAAAAGCAGGGTCCATGGAAGGTTTTAGCTTCTTATTTTGTACGTTTTCCATTTGTTGCTTTTGTCACCAAGGAGACTGAATTCCTACAGTCACTTTTTTAGACATTCGCCAGAACATAAATCCCAGTCTCTGTGCCAATGGCTGTCACGGCATAATTACATAAACTATATGCTGTGCTTGTGAGTTATAGCTTTGCTCACTGTATGTGTGATCTGCCAGGCTGTTATGTCAGCACAACGGGTAAACAGTCTCCTTGGTGTTTGCACTAACTAATATTGCTAAAGATTAAGTTCCTCCTAGGACTGTGTTTAGGACTTGCCTTGAATCCAAAGTTTCCTGCAGCACGTTATTCATAACCAGATAGAAAGGTCTAAGTCCTGCGTAAAACGTGCCAATATACTGTAAAAGGAAAATAAATGGGCAACAAGTTTTTTGGTGGCTAAGCCACAACCATCATAAAATACTGCTACAACCAGGCTGTAGAGGAGGGTTTCTGTCCTTGATAGGGGGAAGGAGAACAGCTCTCTCCACACACTAACCCTCCTTGAGTTTTTTTTTTTCCCTCTCATGACTAGTCCTAAGAGTGAGATCAGTTTTCAGAGCATTAAGCAGCAGCACCATTTGATGGTGTTAATGGGAAATCTGTGCCTGGAACCTCTAACAAAACACGCACTCCGCGAGTTTATATTGAGTCCCTCAGGACACAGACTGTCTCACTGTGTTTGCACGATGCCCATCACACTGCCTTCCATCTCCATAGCAATCCATGGAGCAAATACCTTAGTGGGAATGCAGATGCAGATCTCCTACTCGTCGCAGTGCTGTGGTCTGTACAAGTCAGCACACAGTGCTGGACTGGGGCAGTGCAGGAGATATCTGGGTCAATGGTCACAGGTCAAAGACAGCATGAGGGCTTTCACAGCTGTGAAATCTCAACAGAAGGTGAACCCACGTCAGGTCACTTATATAAACAGTTATCTAATGTGTCTTTCCATATCTCCATCACAGAGAACTGATATACAGAAGAGACAGCTCTGGTAACACGTTGGAGATGATGCTGTCTGGAAAAATTCAGAATTCTCCATACTGAAGGCTGATGCAGCAAAGGTGCTGCTTCTCTGAGCTGCCTCAAACTGGTGCAAAGTGGGGTCCATCAGGAAACCAGACAGGGGAACGTTCATGCTGTTTAACAGGCAGATCCCTCCGCTTGCTCTTGCTGTCTTTAGGTTTGACCTGATCTTTCAAATACAGTCTAAACACACCTGGTTTTCAGGCCTGATTTCTACATTAGCCTTCACACTGTCCCTTTTCTGGAATTACCAATGCAAATGTTTCTTGAAGGAATAGCTGCTTTACATGATCCTATTTTCAAGTCATCTTCTTAACGGATCCTTCCTTCCTCCTCCTTTCCCAAATCTAGCTGCGTTACTGCTCCATCTGGTTCTCCTGTGCTTGGAGAAAGGCCAGTACCTCCTAGGAAAAAAAATCTCTCTTCAGTTCGGGATTGTTGGGATAAGGTAAGCAGGCATCCACATTTCCAATTTTGGACAACCCCAGGAGGTTTTGAACAACTCTCAGTCTGAGCTTTCTACTTCCCTGTGAAGCAGGTATCTATGATGGTGAAACTTGGATAAGACACATGGAATCACATTCTCAACTGCACATTGTGTCTGAACATCTCTTTTTCCCCCACTCAGGTTAGTCTGAGGTACAGAGGTTCTGACGAGTTTAGTGGGTGGCAGTGTATGAGAACTGTTCTTTGGAGGTTTTAACGTTCTTGCTGACTTAAGACATCCTTTTCCTTCTCCCTTTCTCCAAACAAAATGAAAACTAAAGGATGCTCCCTTCCAAAAATGCTAGTGGAAGTATGGGCACGTCCTGCAGTATTCCTTCATAATCTTCTCTTGTTCCTGCATTGTGGAGTATGTGGACATATGGCATTCACCATATGGATATTATGAGATATTACTGGTGCTGGGAGAATCAGCAAGAGTTAGCAGTTTAAGTTGCAGAGCTGTCAGACCAGATGAATACCTTGGAAAAGATCAGGAAGCCTGATTCAGTATGAAGTAAAAGCTCTTGGGCACTTCCAATTCTTGCTGGTACATTTGAGGAAAATCCCTTTGTTTTCAGGACAATAGTTTACTGGTCTCCAGGGATCTTGGCTTGGGGTCCTTTCTTGCATGTCTTACAGTTCAAGAAGGAGAAAAAAATAAAAAAATAAATCAGGAAAGTGACTGCACTGGCCATCCCCACATCAGATGAAAGGGTGGGCTTGTGCTCTCCTGAACACAGGCTTTACCAGGGTAACAAGACAGACCTGAAGCCCTGGCAAGGGGGCTTTTCCCCATTTATATCAGCTGTCTCTTCTCAGAGATCAAAGAAAAGGAAACATTTACATAGGAGAGGGAGAAAGCTATCAGGACTTGGTAGCCAGGAGTTTTAAAAGCCCTTAGGGGGCT
This sequence comes from Rhynchotus rufescens, assembly GCA_032273925.1. Lineage (NCBI taxonomy): Eukaryota > Metazoa > Chordata > Aves > Tinamiformes > Tinamidae > Rhynchotus > Rhynchotus rufescens. Next base: position 11,090 of record JAVCKT010097024.1, on the reverse strand, counting down.
CTGAACTCATCATGGCTTTCTTTGCACTGCTTGAAAATCAATGCCACCCCAGGTCTGGAAGCAGTTGCACAGTGGGCTCTGCATGGACCATGGGCAAGAGCTCGGATCATCTCTCCTGCACATAGCACTTCATCCATGGTGCTTTAAGATCAGCATATATGCAAAAGGTTCATTTTGTCATGAAAAATACACAGTGATATAAGTTACTCTTAAAAAAAACCACAAAGTCCCCTCCCACACGCAGACACACCATGTGCACAGACAATGGTTATCACCATGGCCTCATACCCCCTAGGTCTCAGCTGCCCTGATTAGAGATGGGAAGAGCAGCTCAGGCATTCACAGAGCTCCGGGTTTTCAATCCATGAACAAATTGCCTTTTAAGTTCACTTAGCTTTGCTCTTCCATGCTCTGGACAGACCTAGAACTAGGATGCAGAAAGAAGTTCAAAACCACTAACGTGTCAGGAAGGCTTAGCAGTTCGGGGAAAAAAAGCCTTTTCTCAAAGGTTTCCAATCCATCTTTATAGAGTGAGAGGGAGAAATCCTGAAACAAAGTCAACAACAGTCAAGAAGACCTGGCTTGGCAGAGAGCTGTCATATTGCTGCAGGTTCCTCACCATGGATCAGCTCTTCTCTGCAAAATCCCCTAGATCCTGCCCTTCCTTCCCTCACCTTTGGAGCATGCACATGAGCAACAGTGCAAGAGAAGTCTCCACTTTCCTGTGCGAGCCACCTTGCTAAGGAATGGGATTTACCTGAATGTCCAAGAGCCAGACAACAAAATGGCTAAACTTTCTCTGAGAAATAATTCACTGAGTTTTTTTGGCTTGCTGCCTGAATTAAGCTGTCAAGTAAATGCAGTCTGTCTGCAGGGAAGGTTTTAGTGGAGGGAAAGGAGAGAGGGATTTCAGATCTGCAGTGAGTCTGGTTACATGAGGCAGATGAAAACAAACTCACTGGCAAGAGAAATTAAACTCCTCATGCAACAAAACAAGTGAGATACACTAACCCTTTCTAAAACATCTCAGGAAAGAGGAACAGAGTTTAGACAGCTGGAGTATAAATAGTTGGGTGAGATAGGAAAGGTAACTATTAAAAAAAATCAGATTGTGCAGGGAGAAAATCCATGAGTCTGGATGCTAAAACACACATGCAGTTCTTTATAGAAAATCCAAAGCCTGCTGGAGTGAATGAATAGGCTCATATTCACTTTGACAAGTCTTGGATCATAGATTAAATTAATAGCCCTCTGCACCACTGATAATTGTTCATGAAGAGTCAATGAAAATTAATTATACACTAGGAAGCTTTAGTTACGCTGCCTTCCTCCAAGAGAGGGAAAGGAAAAGCATCTGCCCATGCATCTCTGCAAATCCTACTTCGTCAAGCAGCACAACCAGTTTGAAGACAGACATAACATGTGAAACAACAGATCCCCATGCTTTGCAAAGCTTAACCCCTCACTTAAAGCCAAAAAAAAGTGCCAATTTTGCCTGCTCACTCATTAGTATGTGAAAGTCCTGCTCCAGCACACCCCACTGCTTCCTTTCTCTTCCCATCGCCTGGTTAAGATCTTTTCCCCAAGCCAAGTGTGAAACCCAGTCAGATGGTAAAACTGGGCACCAGTTTGCATCAGAACACTCATCTATCAAGGTGGTGAGACTGAAGGAGGCACAGTACAGATGGAGGGAGATCTCAGTAACAGAGTGATTACTTTAAGAAATCCTGCTTACAACACCCAGCCACAGCAGTTCACATAGAAAATAGTTATTTTGATATAAAGAAAGGGGAGAAGAGAAAGAAAGGCTTTGACTATAGACCTACTTTCTTCATGACCTGAGCACTTGACAGTCTTAGAAGTGTTTTCACAGTCTTTCAAGGTGTTACGCTGAAAAGTCACCCTGGGCACGGGAGGTACTACATGAGTTTGCAAGGAGGGGAGTTTAGGAGACCAGCATTCATGGAGCTGCGTGGTCAGGAGGAGATTGCAGGAAAGGTGCGAGACAAGGATCCTTCAACCAGCTCAATGACTTCTTTGGCCATCCCTCAAGGTACGTGGTCCTACTCACTATTGGAATCTAGAAGAGGATAATGGGGATCCTTGTCGGGAGACCAGCCACGTTATCAAATCCTGGAGCTCTGCCTCCTTTTTAAGTGCACTCCACCTCACCCAGCACATGTGTTAAATCCATCTGAATTGAGCTCTACTCTACCCACTGACACTTTTGACCATAGTTAACACACATAGCACTCGACTAAAGCTCAGTCAGCACCGTCTCCATGGATAAGCACCTTCTTTACTAACCACTCTGGGCAGTTATTTCTAAGGGCTTGTGACTTGGCCTATTTTATTTCCTCATTAACCTTATTACTTTATAATCTCAATAGCGCCGTGACCTGATTTTCTTATAATTTTGTCATCAGCAGCCACTGCTGATGCAGACATCCTGGAGTGCCTGCTGTGTTTACAGCAGACTCGCTCTTCTGCTGGGGACCTCAGCAGGGCACCGGCTTCGCTATCCACAGGACATAGAAACACTCTTTTGGTTAAAACAAACAAATAAAAACAAAGCTTACCACGGACCCAAGTGTCACTTAGTGGCTTTCAAGGATGGATAACACTGCTTGTGAACAGACAACTCTAGTTTGAGACTCTGGAGGTGACTCAGCTGTTTCCCCATTTCTGCCTCAGAAGCTACATAACTAACCTTTGTTTCTTTCATTAGTTTGTCCTTCTTGACTGACACCTTCTCTCAACAAGGTCCTTCATTTACCCAGTCACTTTGATCTCCCTCCTTGTGATCTCCCTCAAAGGTATTTATTTACCCAGATGTTCTCTCCAAAGAGAGAGAGGGACTGTCATCAATGTCTGTTCCTCTCACAAGGCACTCGCTGTGCGTGGTCCGCAGCCCTCGTGGATGCTGTGGGATGACGGGGTCTGTTTGCCTGAAGCAAACAGCAGGCCGCATACTCTGGGTTTCCTTCCCCCACATCCCACCTGGAGAGAGAGGATCATTCGTTCTCCCACACGGGCTCTGCGTATTGAACTCGGAGCAAGCTCTGCCAGAAGGTCCCCTGGGATCAGGCAGCCTGTCCCACATACGGACTGCGAGCACCTCCCGCAGTAAGGTGGCTCTGGCTCTCATAAGGAGCAGCAATAAGTCCTGTTCATGGCACTGCTGGGCCTAGAGCAACTTTAGAAGGCAAACAGAATTAGACAAAGAAACACATGTAATAGGTAGGTATATTTCTACATCTATTCTTTGCCAAGAAGGCTGTGCTTGCCTCGCATTCATGGCTAGTCCCTAGACAAGCTAAGGCCACAGCCTGATTTGAACACAACCCTTGGCTCATAAGATCACGTAAACCTCCTGAGTCACAGCCACGAGATCCTGCCGTTCACCCAAAAGCATATTCACGCAATTTAATTCTATAAAAGCAAGTTCAGCCAACATATGATCCCTACTCTCCAGCCACACAAGTCACTTGAGGAAATTCAACCCTAAATGTTACACATAGGAACCTCAAAGCAGCAACATTAACCAGGGCTGACCTTGTTGGCTGCCTTATGCCGCTCAGCTGTACAAAGCAGAGAATTCCTTTCCTTTGAACCATCTCTTTACATTATTTCTGCTCCCTATGAAGTATGACTCACTGATGGATTAGCCTGGATCTGTCCCACAGCAAGGCAATGTGGCAGAGAAACAAAGGCCAGTGCAGTTGTGTGGGGACAGGCCCCAGCCCATGGAGCGGGGAAGTAAATCCTTTGTCTCCACAGGACTCGGGTAATCTCATCTGGATTGCATTGAGCTTGCGGCAGGCCATGCCCAGAAAGGCCGACAAGCCGGAGCAAGCTCGGAGCTGATTAACAACAAACAACAGGGGTCTGGAGGACGTGATTTATGGGGAGGGATTCATGGAGTTCAATAAGGCTTGCTCAGCCAAGTTATGATTAAAGGAGATAAGCGTCTGGAAATACCTGTGGGATAAAGATCCGATGACCTACCATTGTGGGACAGCCCAGGGGTTAAGCTGGGGTCTAGCATGGCTGAGAGCCCGGAGGTAATGAAATATGCCCTGTACCAGGCTCACTCCACTTGAACATACCACATATTGCAGCCGTGCCCCAAAAAACGTCTACAAATCAAGGGGCAAAGCAATACAGCAGATAGGGACAGTCAAGGAGCAATCACAGGTATGACCTTCCCATAGGATGCGTGGCACCCTACTGGAGATGAACTGGGTATCTGTTGGTGACCGGCACGTCTGGGACGGACACAACTGGGCTCATAGGCTCCAGAGTCTCCTGTCCCTTTCTCCTCGCATGGTGTCCCCCAGCCAGAGCTCAGCACTGCCCGTGCTCAGCCATTAGTGTCAGTGAGGCCGAAGAGTGAGTGCTGGAGCGCTAACGTTGCACAGGGCTCCCTCTCCCCAGCAACCAATTCAATTTGCCGAGTGATTCAGCAACGTATTGATTTAACTATCTGCAGACAAATGACCTCTCTCTGGGCCACGCTTTTTAGTGGAGGGCTGCAGTCTTCTGCATTAATATTTTACTAGATTTACTGTGTAGTCACTTCACCTCAGCAGCAGGAGGGAGGTGAGGGCAGGGACGAGGAGCGGGAGAAAAGGGCAGGGAGCAGTGCACATCCTGGGAAGCTGAGGTTTTCTGGAAGCAGATACTGGAATAAAGGCTTTTGGTTGAAAGGGGTGCCACTTTCTCCTGGCCTGCGGTTCACCTTTACTGAGCATCATTTCAAAAAAGACCCAGCTTGGGTGGGCATCTCCAGCCTTTGCACATCTCCAAAGGGACATTTCAGCCCCAGCATGCTCCCTAAAAGTGAGCATCCTACAGAAACATCTAAACCCCTCTGTAACTTCTTCCACCCCATTTTTTTTCCTCATTTTTTACAGCCAGTGATGTTAATACCATTAGGGCAACAGTGATCTAAGTCACTGTGACATCTGCTAACCAGGCCCTTTCCTACAGCCAAGTGACATCCAGTTAAGGGGGACACCACTGAACCGAGATGAGCCCAAATAGACACCTCACCTGGTTTTTGTTCAGCAGTGCAACCATGTCACTGTGGTGGTCTCCAGCTAGAACTGCTGAGCTTGGCTCCTCTGATTCATGCTTGCTCTGAGCAGGCACTGTTCAGGCTCCTTTGATTCCCATTAATTATGGATTCCTACAACAGTGACAATAACAAAGAGTTTAGCAGTGAATGAAGAGATGAACATATTCAGCAGGGAGAAAAAATCCTTTAGTTTAAAAGCTGAGCCACACTTACTCACCAGAAGGTGGTAACAAAGCAGAAACAGCTTCATAAGCTGTTCTACAACAACTCAAGAACTAGTTTCCTATGGTATGAAGTGAGTTTTGCACCCTGTACCACTGTACCACTTCACCTGTCACGTGCAGCTGAGGTAAACTCCATCATCATGCTGGAAGGCATGGAAGCTCTCACCCTGGCATCATCCCAAAGCTGTCTGCAAATCCCTCCACACTGCTGCCAGTCCTACAGCATCACTGGTCTACTCGGCCAAGGCAGAGGCTGTTTCTGAACAGCTACATGGGATTCAAGGTGAGCACTTTCAAGGAGGCTACTGAAGAACACGAGGTTCACTTCTGTTTTCCAAGACATTGCTCATTTTTTCGCTATACAAATGCAAGGGGCAGACAAATGGTGAAATAGGTCTAAAGCTGATATCAGTCAGTGCAGACCCGGAGGAATCCGCACTGATTTACACCAGCTGAGATAAGGAGTTCTCTGAACTGGAGATATTTCATCACCGTGTGGCCACCATGACAGTTAAAAATGCAATTTTGCACCACAAGGGATCATCTGTATCCCAAACCCCAACATATTGCATTGCTCTCTGCATCAAAAAACAATTGCTTTTTACTATGAGCCTTCAGACACTATGATGAAGCTTTGTTTTGCTTCTTGGGAGTCTATAACCAGAAAAGTAGAGAAAAGGAATGAGCACGTTCTGCAAGGAAGTAACCATCAAGGGGCAGGGGACAGATGTGATATGTCAGCCTGAACTCCTATTTCAGCCCTGCCTGTTTCTCTGAATAATCCCACATACACCATTCTGCTGAAATATTCCTCCTAGGAGTGCATTTTTCAATATTTAAAAG
>JAVCKT010097023.1:0-12203 GCA_032273925.1 Rhynchotus rufescens | reverse complement strand
CAGCAAGTGCTTCAGGGAATTACACAACTTAAAGCTTTGTAAAACATTTGCTATGCACCTACCACACCCTTTGTAAATCTCAGATTTTGAGGACAGAGGAATTGCTGTGGGATTTTAGGGACTCAGTCCCTGGTCTCATTTGCTGTGATAGGAAAAAGGCACCACGTACTGCTGGGCTGGAGGAAGGTAGAGCAACTGCAGTTATTGTCAGTGAGAGATGTGTGTTGCCTTCTATAATATCATATTTTGTTGATTTTCTTTTTTTTTTTTTTTTTTTGTGTGGAAAGGATAGAAAAGAGCCACCTTCTGAGCCATACCTGAGATTTTACCCTGGTGGCTCTGACTTCTTGGCTGCTTAGGAATATAGATGACTTGATGTTCTCCTCTCTACCCCAACCTGAGTAGATATAACCTGAGCAATTTAGCAGTGATGTCCGATTTTAAGACATGAGCAGGAAGGGGTTGAGGAAGTCTTGTTTCAATCTTCAGTTTGTCTTTAACGTGATTTCTAAACATTGTGATCTACAAGCTCAGATAGGGCTGCAGAGGAAGTTCCTCCAGGTCTTCAAACACAGGAAACTATACTTGTTTCAACATACTGATGTGGTGGTAGGATGAAGGCTTTGATGGAACAAGAAGAGGATATGGAGAGTTTCTTAAGTGTTGTGATTGAAATTGTGGTGGCCCAACATAGTCCTCTTTGATTCTATTGCTGTGTGATACATTTTGCATTTGCATTTACATTTTTAAAATTGTTTCAACTGCTTACTACTACAGTTTATACTTTCTATCAAAGTTTTTTTTTAATAAATAAATCATTTTTAGGTTTTCAGAGCCAACTACTTAAAAGAGGAAAAGAAGATAATGTTTTAACATTATTAGCATAGTAACCTTCACTTAGTAGCAATTGCAAAAAGGTGCAGAATTAAAATGGGGCATACCATATTCTCAGAGAAAACATTGACCTTGCCTCAGGAAATAACAAAAGCATGATCAATATATGAACACACCAGAACATAACTACACTCATTCTCCTTAAATATAACCCTATGTTGGTCTCCTCTTAAAAGCTGGTATGACTAATGACCCCAGTGTAAATCAAGCTTTGCCTCACAGCTGAGAAGAACTGGGAGCTTGGTCCCTGTTCCCCCCTTGTCTTGCTGAAAACAGCCCCTGGAGCAAGTTGCTGCCTGTAACGCAGTCCAGGGTTCACTTTCCAACTAATATCCTTGGAGCACTTGGTAATTTGTGCATCTTTAATTTTTGATAGGATATCAATGGACCTTGAGGGCAAAGAGCAGTAAATACCTTCCAGACAATTCTGCTTAAAACTGTGTATGAACACAGGGTTGTTGCTCACCCTGCTCTGTTTCCAGGGAACAAGATACTAAGAAAATGTTGCTCAAAACACAAATGCATAGGACTTTGACAGAGATTGCTATCTCGTCTCCTAGTCGTTTTTACTTATGTTGCTGCCCTGACAACTGCAGTATATTATGGAAATAAAATGTGAAGTCACCCACGTCTGGGCTCTGCTATTTCTGGACTAGACAAATACATTAAATACCTCTTGTTGGAGGCAAGAGAAAATGTGAACTTTTACAACCTAGGACAAATATTAAGTCTGCTGTACAGAAGAAAGCAGTAAGCGCTTGATAAAAGGTTGAGTGCAAAAACAATAGCAGGTAGGAATGTGGAATAAAAAAAAGAGGATGACAGGCTATACAGTGCCGCATCCCATCAGGATTTGGGAAATGGGGGCTTCTTTTTAGACCAGGAAACCTTCTTGAATTGGGTAACAAGAATGCCAAGTCACACCCAATAAACCAAAGCCAAATAAGATGGAAACAAAAGCCCTCATGCTTGAGCTCATGCACAAACTAACCTCCAAATAGGCGAGTTATTTGCTGAAAAACATAGGTACAAACCACACTGCCTACCATGTTACGAGGTGTGATCCATCTTGGCAGCATATGCCTGAACCAGTCCACATATTATCTAGCAGATTGGTAAACTGTTTCCTAAAACCACTCTGAAGACCAGACATAGAAGAAGTATACAAGTTGCCTCTCAGTATTTCTTTGGTGCAAATAAGCAGATTGTGCAAAGCAGCTCAGTTATTAAAATCCCACAGACCTGGAGAACGTGCTCCTGAAGAAGGTACAAAGTTAAAGCATGAGCTGAAGATATTCTTATGCTACCCCATCTTCTCCCAAGCAGTATTTCAACACATAGAAATAGCAACCTCGGTCCTCTAGTACTTAGCGGGTCATATATGAAGATATTTGAAGGGTTACATAGTGTGGCAAAACACTATAGTCATTTTTAGAATGCAGAAACACATCCATGGAGAGAGAAAAGGCTGTGGCAAAAAAGCAGGAAAGTGGGGGTTGAGTTAATCCCATAGAAAAGCAGACTTGTGTTAAGTGACTTTTTCCCCATCTTCCACTTTCTCCTTTTTCACCATCCTTATTTCAGTTCCTTCCTTAGCTTTGGCTTCACAGAAGGCAACGAAACTTTCTGTTTCTATTCTGCAGATGTTCACTTTCAGGTAACACACATTTATCACAGCTCATTTTATGAAATCCCAGCTGTGCAAAGCATAATGATTTCCACGTTTTATATGCGAGGTAAAAGTTATTCTCTTTTGTCAGGATCAGGACTTAGTGGGGTTTTCATGCACTTCCCAGTTAATAGGACAAAAATATTTATGTTTATACAGATTATGCTATATATTTCATCACTTCCATCCTTATCCCTTCTACATAGGTAAGGAGCTCAGATAGCAAGGCAAAAACATCCACAGCTTTCTACAAATGTGTCCCCTGTCCCCAATTTTGTTTCTTCATCTCATGTTGAAGGACTATTTCCAAGAGAAAGCAGGCAGATGATGACTCGGATTAGACCATACAAAGGAGAAAAATGTCAGCAGAGTAACCAGGAAGGCCACAGGCCACCTAATTTCATAGCCTGAACCATTTAGACTCCATTAGGGAGTTGTCCTTACTCTGCATTTCTTGCTTCCTTGTATTGCAGCACAAGGAACATGAGAGTCCTATTGCCCTAGCGCTTCAGAGTTGGTTTGTCTTGGATTTGTGTGTGTTTATTTTTGTCAGATTTTTCATGCTCTCCTGCCTTGTCTACACCTCAAGACTGGTTAAACTGGGAGACAGAGTCCATTGGTTTGTCATACCATCAAGCTTAAAACAAGAAATAGGGGCAGTTCCCTCAAACATAATCATCTTTCTGTAAATCCAACCAAAGAAAGAGTCAAGCCCGGAGCTTTGGAGCTCAGGAGGCTTTGTGGCATTGGAGACCCTTTCTGTGAGGTAAAAAAACTCCTGTGTCCCAAACATGAACAAATACAAGACACATGCCAAGTTGTGGCAAGCACTTGAAGAAAGGTCCTTGCTCAGGATGCTCTTCCTCTGGCTTTGACAGTCTGCTTCAATAAACAGCTAGTTGTACAGAATAGTCTTGAGGACAAGTCAGTCTTGAAGGATTTAAAGATTTTAATGCTTTCCCACATCCAAGAGCTTAGAGATCTTAAAATCTAGAGATTTTAATGCCTTCCCAAATGTCCAAGATCTGACCTGACCCTGCAAAAAAAATCACCTTTAGCTTAAGAGAACAGGAAGAATTTCAAACTCACAGTAGAGATTTTTCAAGAAACTAATGAAAATGGAGGATTATAACTGTTTTGCAATCTTTGGCCTCAATCCTGCAGACACTTTCACACATGCTTAATTTTATGCATGTGGTTAGTTTTGCTGAACTGAATGGGATTATTTACACGTGTAAAATTAAGTGTTTACAGGATGGCATTGTAACTATAGCATTTGTTACAAAAAATGACATTATGTCAAGATCTCTATATTTGCATTTTTATGAATCTATCTTATGAAAAACACAGCTAAGAAATTCAGGAATTAAGATTCCTGAGACAGTCTCAAATCTGCTCTCCTGTGTGAATGGGAGCTTTTGTTGTGTTTTGCAGAGTGTTGTGCAATGAAGCAGACTTATTTAGCAGCTATTAAAAAACCCACCTTTGAATAGTTTGACTCTCTTGTTCATAAGGCAGTGTTGTCTGCATTTCTTTCCACTTCCCAAAGTATGTCAAGGCTAAATGTTAAAATGTCTGTTGCTTCCCATCAGCAAAGGGGAACTTTTTAGTTTCAGCTCAGTTTTCACAGATCATAGGAGCATATTCTACCTGCCCTGAAGTGGCACGTCAAAAAACTCTGGAATTGAAATAAATCACCTCTGCAACTGTAGTTCCAGCATTTATCAGCTTGTTTCCATGTGCAAGCCAAACTGCCATTAAGCTGACTCACATTTTGGCATTTTGTGTTTATACACAAAATGACAATGTTTGCAAGCAATGGAAACAAAAAATAGTTCCACAGCACCAGGAGCTGTGCAAAATCTTTCCTTTCTTCTTCTTTTCTTTATTTTCCTCTCCAGTGACTCTAGTGAAGTTCCTCTACTGCAGCAGCACAGGTCAGCAGCATTGCCTCAGACAAGCCCGGAGCAGAACAACTACTTTCTGCAGCGCAACAACTACTTTCTGCAGTGCAGCTCTAAATGAAGCTACAGCAGCCCCAGCAGTTCAGCATTCAACACAGCTATTGCTGGCCAGAGCCTTCACCACCTGCCTTTTCCCCATCCAACCCAGGGACCATGGTGCCACAGATCCGCCCCTATCCCAGATCAACTCCAATTTTGGCACACCCAGTGCCATCCAGCAACTCATCGATCCTGCTCCCACAGCTGAACCCACGAGATGCTGCCAGGCTCCTTTGGGATGCCAGACCATCATCTTTGGAATGTCCACTCTGCTCTTTCAGGACATTTTTATACCATCTTTACCACACAACATCCAAATCAGCTCTTTAAAAGTACACTTAAACCTATACTTTAATGTACTATTCACTTTAAAGGCACTATCCCTAGCAGAAATACCTGAATTGCTTAATAGTTTATTTCTGCATGCTGAATCTCTATCTCCAACTTACTCATTCAGTAACTTTCATCTGTTTTTATTTCTTAAGACACTGAGGCAACATGAAGAGTTCAAAGCTCGAGTCCTTTTCTGCCACCCTGCCCCTGTAATTCAGTTCGTGGGACACCTTTAGAAGCCAAAGTCACAACTGGGATTTTGGAGGAACAGAGAGAAGAGTTTCTTATCACTGGGTATCAGGTCTGGGGTCCGCATGACTCACCGTGAAGGTCCAGGTTGCTCTGCACGTAGCCGGTGCCCTTGCTGGGGCGAGTACAGCTTGTCCCTCCCGTGGGACACGAGGCTCCGGAGTCAATGGCTGTGATAACGCCCCGGGGAAAAGCCCTTGTGGCTCCGCTCGGGATGCTGGCGCTGGAACAGATCAATAGCCACCGTTTTCCTCCCAGCTCCACAGCTCGAACAGCAGAGATTGAGCAGACACAAGGACACGTGGCCTCCATGAGAGCTCTTTCTGGGGTCACAGTCACCATCGCTGTAGGATGCAGAGAACCACACGGTTTCCCTCAGTCCCTCCTTGCCCAATGCCTCAGGTGGCAGGGCCGTGCCTGGCCCTTCAGGCACGAGGGCTGGGGCAGAGCTTCCTCAGAGAGACCATGGCCCGGACCTTCTCCCACCAGATGAGGCCATTCCCAAAGGTTGCTATAGGCGCAGGCCTATGTACTGAAAATCCCATCCACATTGGCTGCAAGGAGGAAAGCAGCTGCTGACCTCGGCTCAGGCCAGTATGGAGAGCACCCACCACATGGCAGAGCCACAGGCTGAGGTACCTTTGTTTCCCACCCATCATTTCCATTCAACCCTGAGGCAAGGGGCACTCCAATTTTACTATGGAGGGCAGCATGGCCAAGAGGCCTCCACACAGCAGGTTTTACTCTGGTTATTGGCTTCTGCTGGCGAGCAGGGTGTTCCCTGCCTAGGGGCAGATCACAGCCCAGCCTTAGGAGGACACGTGTGCTTTATAGAGGTTTAGTGACAGTGCAAGTTATCTGTCATTGAACATCAGCAAGGCAACTTGTACCTCATCTGTAAAGAGGATCTTGAGTCAAAGCTTTTATATATGTATATATGCACACACGTACAGTGTGTATGTATAGCCAGTCCATCCCTGTAGTCAGTAAATCTCCTTTGGGGAGCCTCCTCAGTTCTCAAAACTGTTATTTTTTGCTCTTCTTTCCCTCTTCCCCCCCACAAGTTGAGGGTTTCCCTCTCCAGTTTTAGAAAATTTCCATGCAAGAGTAAAGGCCTGAAGAGAACACTGCATTAAGCGGGTGCCCAAGTACCTGGAGTATGTCGGCTCTGTAACACAGTCCTTATTTTGGCATGGGCTCAGCCTGCAGCTGCAGCTTACACAAAATTTCCATAGGTTACAATTGGTCAGAAGTGGCTGTGGCTCCTGCCGGCCTTTCCTCTCTTCTATACATAGTGCTGCGGCATGCGGCCAGCTCCCAACCACCATCGGGACCAGCAAGCAGGGGTACGGCAAGGAGAAAAGTGATGCAAGGGTCATGGGAAGAGGAAAAACAGAAAATGTCAGCCCCCCCAAAAGGAAACGTTAAAGTACAGATGTACTCGGAAAGCTAAAGTCACTTAGAGGATGCATTTAGTCTTATTTCCTTCCATAACTGCACAATTGCGCTTTTTTATAAACAGCTGGTAGCACCAGAGCTGGGCTTCCAGCTCCAGGCTTCTCTGGCCTGCATAGAGGAACCAAATTTCATAATAGCAGCAATTAGCTGTAGCTACAGGGAACCGGCCATGCAATGTTATTGCAGTCATCTCTCGGAGCACGCAGTTCACACGTCCAGCCACGTGAACGCGCAGCTCTGGGTGTGCGACACAAGCAAGCAGCCGGGCAACACGGGGCTTCCCCAGCAGGGCGGATTGAGAAATCCCAGTGGTGACCAGGAGCACAAATAGCAGCGCTCCTGTGGTTACCTGCGTGCAGCCTCCGCCGAGCTCCGTGCTCCACCACTGCTCTACCTCCTGCCCTGAGATCCACCACGAGATCAGCACGTTGTGCTGCCCAAGGCAAAGAGCGACCTGCCTGGCTACTGCTGAGGACTTTTTCCAGCCACCTCTCCCAGGCAATCAGTCCCATGGCCACCAGGCCCAGTTCCCATGTTTAAGTATCCCTATAGCAAATCCACCTGGTCTTGGCATATCTCCTGTGTCCACGTCCCAAACCACCTCGCTGTAAAACTCCACCTGTCCCTTTTGCACATGTTCCCTCCACAGTGGCTGGGCCACAATCTGAACTGTGTGAACTTCAGTGCAAAGCCTGTGCCTTTGCTTGCCTTAATGATTCAGCATCATACACATGTTTTAGGCCAAACATATTGATTATTGGGCTCTCCACAGAAGTAAACCGGCTGCAATGTTCAGCCTGGATGACTTGAGCCTATAGCACTGAATACATATGTCAAAATAGCCCTGGAGCTCCTCCAACCATGGCTAGAAAAATGAGTTGTAACAAAAATCTGAGTGCAAATCTTGCCCAGGAACCCTTCAAAAGCCATGGGCTGAAGGCCGAGATTGACCTCTCAGCAAGGCTGCCAGCTGTTCCGAGCTTCAGGAATCTAGAGTCCCCAGAAGGAGGGACTTGCACTTAAGAACTGTTTTACTTGCTCTGGGACCTGTAAACACTCTGCTTGAGCTGCTCCCGCAAGCTGTGGGCAGCCAGCTGAAACGAGCTGCTTTTCAGCTGTGTGACTGTTGTCTTTGCTACAGCGGACAATTCACAGGGCACTTCAATCTAAAAGGGGCCTTGGGATGTCTCTCATCCAGCCTTGAGCTCAAAGGGGGCTCAGCTACAAGATCAGAGCAGGTTGTTCAGAGCTTTACCTTGTTGCAGTTTGAAAGTCCCAAAGGACAGAGGCTGCATGAACTCACCAGACAACCAGCACAATGCTTGACCTACCTCATGGTATAAGTTTTCTTTACACTCATCTCATTGGAGAAACAACTTCGCAGCAGATGAAATGCAGCTCCAGGACCACGCAATGCACTTCCATCCATGTGTATTTGGAGACCAGGCAGTGGTGAGAACAGCAGAATCTATCTTCCTCCTTCCAACTAGCAGCTGAATCCGAAACATCATGTCCTTGGCAGTCCTGGTGTCCGAGGAGCTTTGGAGAAAAGCTAGAGGAGATCTCAGTTGCTTTTATCAGGGGGATGAGCGCTACCATGAGCCAAAATCAAGGGGAAGGTGGTGAGCTCCTGAGTGGTCTCCAGTGCTCCCAATACTCCCTTGTCTCCTGCTTTCTGCACACTGTTGTAATTGGAGAGCAGCAGAGGACACATTGACCTAACTGGTGGAAGAGGCAACTGGGAAAACTGGTTGCCCAGAGTGTGAAGTGGCTCCTGGATTCAGCTGACAAGCAGGAAGCACCTGCACAGGGCAAAGACCTCGCACAGCTGGAGCACACACAAACACTGATTTTGATCAAAAGTGAGGATATGTGCAAGACATATGATGCTCAGAAGGCAGGGGTGCTGATGCGGCAGCCAAAAGCTATAAGCAGATCTGGCTACCTGAAAAACACGAGGGAATTTTTGCCAGCCCCATGAGTATTAGGCTGCTTTCCAAGCAGACCTTGCCCACCTGGAGTCAGCAGCTTCTTGAGCCTAAGGATTTATTCTCAACATCCTGCCTTTGGCATTCATTTATGGCACCAGAGAGAGCACTTGAGACATACTAGGGATTCCTGAAGGACTGTCTCAACTGAGGCAACTCTTTGCTTCCAGGTTCACAAAGTGGACATTCTTGTTTGTATCACTTCTATTTGCAGTTAGGAAAAAATCTACCCTGCCTCATTGTTTCCAACATTCAAGGTTTTTTTTAGAATCCCCATTCACAGTTTTTTTTTTAAAAAAAGTTATTCTCAGCCCAAACTGGACTAAAATCAATTTTTTAAAAAAAGCCTGTGACCAGGAAACACTGATTTTCAGCCACCCCTAATGCCTTTATCATATGATTTAGCACAAAACCCTGCTTTGCATGCAAGTCTTTTAAGTGATAGGGATCATTTCTGCTCTTAAAAGAGAGCTTAGCTGTATAAGAGAGCTGAGGTGACCCTTCCAACCCTTACATAGGGTCTTACCTTCCAAAACACTGCACTCTTCTGTTCCAGCTGAGGAGGACATCCCAAAAACAAGTTATTACAGCATAGTGGAAAGCACCACCAGAGAAGGCATCTGCTGGACAAATCCTGATGTGATGACTGTGGTTTGGTATTGTGGGCAGGCAACGATGAGCAGGGTGAACTGCGCTCCCTGCATCCTGAGGCATCGGTCTCCCCTGCTTCACACCAAAGATCTAGAGAAACATTGAGCATCATGTTCTGCCTCCTTTCCATTGATTCCTGCAGGCACATACCCTGGCAGGATGCTACCAGGACATTCTTCTGCAGGTGGAGCCTGTGGTGCCTGAAGCAGGGGTTGTTTGCAAGGGCTCAATGCTCCTGTTAGCCACTATGGACTCAACAGGCAAAAACAAGTAACATATTTCAAAGAGGCTTAAATAAATAACATCCAGGATAGCATCCCAAAAAGCCTTTTAATAGACACAGTGTCCTCCTCCAAAACACCTCCCCAGCCAACCCTAGCTGGAAAGCTGACCCTGCTCTTATACTGGTGCTAGCAGCCAAGCAGGTGTTATCATCATCATCCTCAGCTGAGGAGCAGAGGTAGCCCTGTTGGGAAGAGAGGCAACAGCTTTCAGAGCTGATTGCCTACAGCCGTGTGCTCATTTTGTATGGAAATTATATGACCTGGATGTAACCAGTCCAGGCTTTCCTGGTCAGCAGCAAAATGCTATTCTTAGAGTAGGGATTTCTCCTGGAGGGCAATCAGGGGGATGTTGCAAAGTCCCCAGCTCACATTGCATGAGCTTTTTCAGTTCTCATGGCTGCAGTGTGCCAGCATTGCATGGAAGCTACGTGTCTTGGAGACTCATAGAAGGGATCAAGTGTGGCAAGGGGTGTGAAGGCAGGAGATAGAGTAACATGCCTTGGTGCGGCACTGATGGCGCATGGCCAAGGGCTCCAGGGCCTGCAGCTTGCCCCTACCCGTGCTGAATGATCTGCCTTCTGACTACTATTCCGCAGGAAAAGCTCTTTTTCTTGATAGTGTAAAAGAAGAAGAGTAATTTCCAATATTTTCTTCAGCCACTACATTCAAGCTTATTGGAAACAAGCTGTCTGTGACCTCCCAGAGTTGCTCCTGCCTAGAATCTGATCTTAGTGAGTCCTATTTTACTTTGCTCAACAACATGAATCACTTGTTAAATTCCCTACGCACATAGTGAAATTGCAGCTTTGGCTGCAGAAGGCCCCTGCAGTGAAATCCACGCAGCTAGTCATGCCCTCAAGGGGTGATATGTTCACATTTTCGGGCTGCCCAAAACCAGTATCTGCCTGTAGCAATGGACATAACCCTCCCTGCAGCTAACGGGGTCCAGGAGTTGATCTTCCCTGCTGTCCCTCAGTCCCTGCTGGAGGGTCCCCGAGCACAGGTCATGCCTAGGAGGATGGTGAAGGTGATTGTGAAGGGGCTGCAAAGCCTCCGTGCTGCCACTGAATACGGCCAGATGGTCTGTGGGAAGCAGCAAGACACATCTGTGTCTCATGCTATTTCTAGGGCTCTCTCCCACAAGTGGAGAAGAGACCCCCTGTTTTGTGCAGTGCCCATCAGAAAATTAGTGGGCAGTGACAAAACGACACACAAGCATTTGGCTCTGTGCTGCCTGGCAGTTACACCCATTTCCAAATAGCTTTCTAAAGATTTGAGGTGTTTTTCTGGCAAAGGAGGCAATTAATTCCTACATTATCCATATGCCGTTGCTGCTAATGAAAGGCATGTGCTCTTTCAGAGCGGTGGGTGTTACTGGAGAGGTGTGTGTGTCAATGCATTAGAGCAAGAAGCATTTACCTTATGTCTGCAGTAAGGAAAACCCCTGTGTTACAGGCATTCCCTCCTTACCTTCCTCTTTGCAATGTGCGATGTGACTGTCAAAAAATTACAAATTGAATCTACATTTTTTGCAAAAGACTGGCCGGGTTATTTTTATGCCTGAAATGTAGAAAGGCTGTGGGGGATGGTGAGGCTGCAGATGATTCATTTTAATAGGCAAAATACTTTTTTTTTTTTTGATGGAGCAGTTTCAGGTTTCACAGTCCTAATTCCTGCTTGTGAGTTAGTATCTGGAGAGAATCTAATATTCCTATGCTCCCCCTAACTGGAATAAACTAAACTGGAATAAACTAACCCAAACTGGGCTCTCACGTAGGGATTACCACTTTGTGCATCTGAGATGTTACATTCCCCTGCCCTTCCTCCTGCGAAGGGCCTAAAACTCGTCAAATACAGCCTTCATTTTTGAAAATCCAGGATGCAGTGAGCACTATGGAAATATGGAATAAACGTTGCCCATACGCTGTTTTATTTGGGGTCATTTAGCTGCGGAGCGAAGTACCGGCGTTCCCCATGGGCTGAGCACTGGGACAACCTCGTGCCATGGTGGTCCATGTGCCCAAGCAGCGGCAGACAGTGCCCAGGAGCTGGTGAACAGAGTCTCACCACCTTCCACAGCCGGCAAAGCGTAAACTCGCTGCCTTCTGGTTGCGCTTGGGCAGCACCGCTCGGGAATCCTGCAGGAACCTGCCCCGGGGACACGCGGCAGCCCCGGGCCCTTTCCCCGCCAACCAAACCCGTTCCTCCCCAGTCCCACTTCTGGGTGCCGGGTGGCCGCCAGCCACACAGGCTCCTGCCAGCGTTTCCGAGATAAACGCGGCTCTTTTCTGTCCAAGAGATAGGCCAGAGCTGCTGCCAGCACCGCGTCTCGGGGGGACCGGCTTGCTCTCCGCCAGCAGCATTGATTTCTCATGATTCACATCTATAAAGCAGCCTTGGAAGGAAAAGGCACTTTCGCTAGTCAGACCTCCACGCGCTTCGAGATGCCGCGTTTTTTCCAGACTCTCCCAAGGCAGCCATGGCCCAGCGAGACATTCCTTCCTTCTTCCAGCTTTCTTGGAGCGACCGTTTTCGGACGAGCCCCAGCCCCATGGCCCTGCCTCGGACACGAAGAGGGGATCCAAGGTGTCTCTCAGCAGGTTGTGCTGCCGCTGCCCCGCGGGGAGGAGCAGCGCAGGGCCCCGGGCACGGCGGCGGCTCACGGGGGGCCCAG
>JAVCKT010097022.1:0-12205 GCA_032273925.1 Rhynchotus rufescens | reverse complement strand
AGAAGGAGACTCCACAACCTCCCTGGGCAGCCTGTTCCAGGGCTCTGGCACCCTCACAGTGAAGAAGTTCCTCCTCAGATGGAGGAGGAGATCTGATCCCCTCTCAGCCTTCTCTTTTCCAGAGAAAACAGGCCCAGCTCAGTCTCTCCTCCTACGTGTGTGCTGTCCCCACGCACAGTAAAAGCACTGGTGGCGGTTGCCGTTCTTCCTTCTTTCCCTCTATTTCCCCTAAAAATCCTGCTTTTCTTCAGAATTTGCTGATTCATTTTCTTAATTCCTAAGAAAGCTGTAGACCTTGTGATCAATACCTCCCTTTTAACCTTGGACCCCTTCTGAAGGCCAAGTGCAACACGGGATGCAATTTAATCATCTTAAATGATGTCTAAGGTGTGACAGCTACTGGTTTTCTGGAGAGGTCCTACTTGGATTTTTGATTGCTGTTTGAGATAGGGTAAAAACTTGATTTAGTTTCTCCTGGTGGAATTTTTGCTCACTTAGCTCTAGAGATTTCAGGCACTCAGAACTCATTTATGTGCCAGAAGGCACAAGGCAAGAGTTAAGTTCTTATTTAATGTTTCTGGTGTCTTGCATTGGTTGTGATCTAGTCCATGTTTTGAAAATATGTAGACAAAGAAAGTGTCGCCCCACACTAACAGCCAGACTCTGTTTAGGAGAGTCAGAGAGCTGAAGCATTCTCCTTCTGTTTTCAAAAGTGTTCTCATATCATTTAAGGGTCCAACTTTTTCTGTTTTTGGGAAGTTAAAATTAGATTCTCTTAACAAAGAATGCTGAAGCAGAGGGCAGTGATTTATCTAACGTGATTTCTGGTTACTTCCTTTGGCCTCTTCTCTCCTTCCCTGCTGTCCCCCACCATGAACTGTTGCCTTCCTGAAATTTCTGCAAGTGTTTTGTATTCAGAAGGGGCTGCCAATGGCTTTTGGAAGCGCCTGTTACCTGCGGGAAAACTGCATCGGTGCTTCTAATGGATTAAAGGAATGAGAGAATAGGAGGCAGACGATTCAGTCAAGCTGCCAAACTCTGCTGATCATTTATTTCTATTTTGTGATTTGATATTTGATACCGAGAATACTAATAAAACTAACTTTTCAGAAATATGTCCTGTTTTACTGCGTGCAGATACCAGGCTCTGACTTCTGTTGAGTGAAAACATCTGATTTCACTGATTTGGGTAGGGCTGGAGGTGGCAGAGCCGAAGCCTGTGGCCGCGCTCGCGTTTCTTGTCTTAGTTTGCAGGATTTTGGCTTTAGGAGCTTCCTGTGTGTTTTGGTAACTGTTTTTGAAGGTTTTCAAAGCCACGTAAGAATGGGTGTCTGGTGCATGGAGACCATCGTCAGACCTTCCAAGAGGACAGAGCCCTCACTTGTTCTTCCTTGCCTTTTAAACTGTCTGGTGGGCACTTGGGTAGATGGCAAAAGGGCCATCCTGGACAACTTTCCTTTGCACAGTGACTGTAGATCCAGGGGCCTCAACCAGGTAATGTTAAAAATTGCTCCCGTGGGAATTCTGTTTCCAGCAAGATGTGCAGAATCTGCTTTTGGACGTCTTATAGTACTTGGGGAACCAGAGAAGAGCTTTGGTGGCAGCTAAAAAGCTTTTTTTATTTCTTTACTATTGTGAATAGGTGGGAGAAGAGTTCAGGGCAGCCTTGTTTAGCTTTTTGTGTCGTGGGAGATGGCAGTATTTTGATTCCTTTCTGGCCTGTCTTTATTTTAGGGCTTTGAAATGTTTTCACAGATGTACTCGTACCGTGTGCAAGTCCTTATATAGAAGCAGAAAAAAAGAGCTGTCCTATTTTAAAGAGTTGAAGCTAATTTCAATAAAACAGAGGGGAAAGTGGTACTTCCAGGAGATACTTAATAGCCTAGTGGTGTAGGTAGTGGCTGACCTCCAAAATCCCTATGTGCATCTGCCACAACTTTTTCTTTATTATTCTGGAAACCTCTGTTATCCCTAGCTGGGATACTGTGTGCTGAGTTGTGCTGGTTAAAGGAGAAATGTAATTTTGCAATCAACTTGAAAAATTACAACTACAAATTGTAATTTGCAAACACAAATTTGCAAACACTGCAAAACTCAGTGAGAAACTTTCAATTCTTAGTTTAAGCTGTGCTTATTTTCACTCAGCTGAATGAAGAGCCATCAAACTGCAGAGAGGGAAATAGGACTAAACTGAGAGCCTTCAGTGCAACCTCATGCTCTGCCTGAAGGAAATCCAAACTGGAGCAGCTTTTAATATAGTTTAAAGCGAGTGGCATGAAGAAAATAGTCCGAATGTCTGAAGGAAAGCTTTTTATATTTTCTTTTTCTGACAGGGTTCTTTAAGACGTTAATTTTGCCGTTCACAGATGCTTTGCAGCATCAGGAGGAAAACCTGCTGCGCCAGATGCAGGGCTTCCTTCAGGCTCCCTTTGCTGCAGCAAAAGGAGCCCTGGCTTCTCCGGTGAGCTGGAGCTGTGGTGGGATCACGGGGTCTGGGATTCACCCACCAGCTCCCCTTGTGGTGGTGTGAGAGGTGGGAGCAGCTCCGGATTTGGAGACCTTCCCAACCCGCCTGGATGCCGCCCTGTGCCCCTGCTCTGGGTGTCCCTGCTGGAGCAGGGGGTTGGACTAGGTGACCTCTAGAGGTCCCTTCCAACCTTAAAGATTCTGTGATTCTGTGATTCTGTGAAAAGTATTCCTGTGGTTACCCCAAATTGTGACTACTTTGTGGCAGTTGACTGATGAGTTTTGGTCCTCAGTGAGGTGACACGTTTGGACTGCATAATCCCTGGGTAATTTAATAATTTATCTTCTACTGCTCACTATATAGAGTTGGATGATAATGTTATTTGCAATTCCTTAATAACAGGTACTTTAATGAATGGTTTTCTTTTCTCCCGTATATTATATTTGTCTTGCATAGGAGTACTTAAAAGTATGATTGACCATAATTTTCTTTAGTGCAGTTTGCAGGATGAATGGAAGGAAAAATTGGAGAACTTTGATTTTATATATATATACAAAAAATATAGAAGCCACTCTTTCTGAAAAGCACAAACTGAACTTTCGGGAAAAAAAAGTTCTTTCTTCTACTGTTCAAGGTCTACAGCTACAAATATGAATCATCTCTTTAGAGGCAAGGAAATGAAAACGCAAGCAATTAGTCTGGAATATGAATTGGTACCAGGAGATCTAAAGGTGACCTGAAAATGTTGATTGAATAAACATCCTCTTAATTCCTTTACAGGTATGCAATTTGGAAACAACTAAAATTAGATCCGGCTTTGCTTACTTTCTTTAGTTGCTACAACTAAAATGTGAAAGAAATGAGCAAATGCATCCAAGGATGAACATGGCTGCATTATCCTGAAGGCAGGAAAATGCACAACTTTCTAAACACTTGCTGGATTAACATTTTAAATAAGATAGATTTGTTCTAATGAAAAAGAGTCCTCTCCTCTCCAGCCATCTTAACTCTTTCAAAATGTCTTTCAATAATTGATAAATGCATGTTTGTTTTTGATGGTGTTAGCTGAGTATATCCATTTACATTTCCCTCATGCTATATTCAAAGATAAAGATGACTAAGCGGGGCAGGAAAGTGGGGGACGGAGGGCTGCTTCCCCCAGCCTCATGAAAGGTGATACATATTAAAGACCAGAGTGTCCTAGCTGCCTCTCCTATCCTATATCTGCTGTTGCAAAATAGCTTTAGTAGAGTTGTTGTTGCCTTAAGAATCAGTCAGTGATTGTCTGATCACTGATTGATCAGTCTGTTTTGTTCTTTTTGTTTGTTTGTTTCTGTTTTATCACCTCCAAATTGCATAATTGTCATATGATCAGAAAGTTGCATGTTTTTTAAATGAATTAAGAGCACTTATCTACCCTAATGTTTTGTTTATGAAGTATAATGGCGGATGAGAGCAGATTTCTTTTTATAAGTGTATGCTTTTTTATGCTTTTTTTTTTTTAAAATGTTCTCTGGCAGCCACTCAGAGAACTTCGTTTTGTGTATTCCCTACTAACTAGCAGTCTAATACTTTTCATTTGCAACACTTCCTCCTCTTCAGGATTTTATTCTCCTCCAGTTTATGGATTGAATTTGGGAAAAGCAATTATGATTTCAGATTTCTAAAGTATATGGATTATTAGAAGGGAGGTAACAATTCTGGTAATCAAGGTTAAAATTTCATTACGAGGGTGTATGTATAGAATTCAAGTCACAGCCATTCTGGAAAAGAAGTATCTTGGATCAGCACTTGGCCTCTTTGGGTTGTGTGAGGCTGCTGCTTGCCCTGTCAGGGTAGGGAGCTGCCGTCCCTGCCTTGCAGCTGGGCCCATTGTGGCCCCTCTGCACCAGGGTGGCTGCTGGAGACTCCTGCAGAAAGGGCCCATGCGGATCCCAAAAGGACTAGCAAATAAGAACCTGGTCGCTGAAGGCCATCTTGGCCTCTAGTGGCCTCTAATGCCCTGTTATTCCTCCCAGTTGTGTTAGATGCCTCTGACAAGCTTCAACGTGACAAAGTCAACAGTAAGAAGCCTAGATGCAGTAAGTCGTATGAGCTCTCAGTCTTTGGAACTATTTTAACTCGTGTATTTTCGAAGTGAGCGCATGGCAGAACAGTATGACTCAGCAGTGGCAGCTGGGGTAGAGATGCCATCTGTACTCTGAAATGACACTCATAGTAGTGTGGAGCTGCGTGATAGCTAACTACGGGTAGGGTAGGTGGGCCCAGAGAGGGGGATGTTCAGTTGCTGAGTAGCACAGAGCAAGAACAGATGTCCAGATAGCAAGAGCGATCCCTAGGTAGATCCAGTACTCCTGCCGTGTAGGCAATTATGGTGGGTTTTGAGTTGGGCAAGGGGGGTTGCATCCAATTTCCGATGATAGCTGTGGTAAATGAGAGACTTGCTGAGAGAGAGCAGATGTTGGATTGTATTGGTAGAGGAGTTTTTTTGGAACCACTCAGCAACCAAGGCCCAAAAGCATTGCTAGAGATGGAAAACGTGCCAACTGCAATACAAGTCAGCAATAACTGCCAGTCTGGCTTTCCTGGTACCCTATGGGTTAGAAAAGGATTAAGATTAGATACCCAAGCAGATGTCATCAGCAGAAATAACTGTAATTTACATAGTTAAGGGTAACATTGCTTAGTGGTTTAAAAAATTGGAGCATTAGACCTCATATAGACTCTCAAGGCCTATTCAGTTGAACTGTTCCTGTAGGCACTGCAAACTGTGGCTTGTTACAAGCAAGTTCCATAGTTGGAACAAATTACTTAGTGTTTATTGTGTATAGGTTTATTAGTAGACTGGCTTGATATGCTTCCTAAGTAGAACAACAGTGCATCAGAACATTTACCAGTAAATGTTTGTGAAATGAATTGTCAAATTGAGAAGTTCAACAAAAAGTCAGAGCTAAAAGCTGTCTCTGTCTTTTTGGTTACTCTATGGGATTGATTATTTGAGCACCTTACAACAAATTCTGAGCAGTAATTTAGTTCTATATAACGTAACTAATTTTTATCCTGTTTTAAAGGATGTTATTTCTGTTACCAGAAGATGATTGTTTGCCTTTGTGAAAAGGTTGTGGGCAAGCAGAAAACTAAGTGTGTATGGCCAAGATGTGGCTCAGTGCCTTTTAGTGAATACTGTACTGCGTGTGCATCTCCTACTAGATCACAGTGTATTTGTAGACTCATTTAAAACAAATATACTAGCCATTTTTTTTAATCTGTTGTTTTTTCACCTGGTGGGGGATGCAAACAGTGTAAAGTAGGATGTCAAATATGACTCTAGACCTTTTGATTTTGCCCTCCTAATCTTTAACTAAGGTAGCATTTCATGCTCAGTCCCAGAGATGGCATCAGGGCAGCTGTAGCTGGACTGCCTTTGCAAGGAGCCATTGCAACTTGCTAACTGACTGCCACTACTGCACCTTTGGCAAGTGGGTCAGTCTGACTTGAAGCAGATCTTGTTGGCGATTTAGTGAGACTAATGTGTTCATTGGAGACTTGGGCAGCTAAAAGCAGTGTCCTTGGCCAACCAAATGGTGTGCTTGCTGATACCTGGCCCTTGATGCTTCAGTGCCTCGCTGTATGCGTGTCTGTCCGTCTTATTCCCAAAGCAACAATCTTCTGATCCTCCATTCCCTGGCACTTGTTTCACCCACCAGTCTTATGCCTACATCTGGTTACTTTAACTGGCTAAAATTGAGTAAAATAAATCCAGGTACAACAAAAATGAATAGTTTTCTTATAGTTGCTGTTGCTAGTATTCTTGAGTTGAATTGACTGGACTTCTCTAAGTGGGCATAAACAGTGAATGGTTGCAAAAATATGTTACTTATGTTAAAATGGAGAGAGGAAGTGAACCTGGAACGTAGCCAAAGTGATGGGCTGTAAAAGGAGTCTTTTTAGTAGTGCTGCAAATAGATAAGTGTGGGAGAGATGCATTTGTCAAGGGCCTAGAGGGGATGCTGAAGTGATTGGGTTAAGCAGAGATGAAATCTGGAAGAGGATTGCAGGAAAAAAAAAGTATATTTCAGAGATACTTATTACATTTCAAAAAATCAGACGTGCTTGGGGAGAAGGGCACAGAAAGTGGCCTAAATGTAGAAGTGAATGATGGATGGCGATGTCTGTGATGCTTGAGAAAAGAGATGCTGGCCTGAGATCAACATTGGCAGAGTAAAAGGCTTGTCATAACTATGTTGGGCTGCTCATGATGTTGTCAGGAGGACAGGCTGAAAAGTAGTTTAGGTGAATGGAGAGCATTTTGGAACGGGGGTTGGTGAAATGTGTTGTGTGGAGTAATGCTTGCAAATGCATCTTTTTATTGGTGAAGATGCCCAAAGATGAGCTGTAGCTGAGATGACTTTGTCTATCTTTGTCCCGTTTAAGGGTCCACAGACATTCAGAATTACATGATAAAAATCAGAAAAAAAGACACAGTTTTATAGTACCAGTGCACGAGGAGAATTTGCACTTCAAATTAAAACAGCTATTTTTAATTGTCTGTACCACTTATTCCTCATTCCTCATAGAAATTTGGTTGTCCAGCTGGTGTGGGTTGTATGAATAAAACTCCTCCCTTCCCACTGCACCATCCTATATGTTTATAGGATGGGCTGCAATATGACAAATATGAGAGGGGGAACTCCACACTTCTGGTCCCATCTGGAGGCTCTTGTTTTATTACAAATTATGCACATCCCTCTGGTAGTGAAGTGTTTCAATTTAAAACCAGCAAAATTTTATTATACTTGTTGCTTTATTCATTGCATCCATATTATGAGATGGTTATTAAATATTGATTTTTATATTGTATTAACAATTTTAATGCTTTTCTTGGTTTGTGCTCCTTCTGAAACATTCTAACTGTATTGCTGTTTCTTATCAAGTGTTTTCTTCTTTTTGTATTGATTTGCATTATGTTCTGTATTTTGATCTTAAAATGATAGCTCAAAAATAGAAAGCTTTTTTTTAAGTTGAAGTTTTAATTTTTTAGGCGATTTGTACATTTCTTTAAGCTCTAGTGCTGAAAAATAAGAAACTTATTGTGCCCTGAAATAATATATGTCTATTCTCAGGCAAAAAAAAAAAAAAAAAAAAAATTAAATTTGAAACTGTTCATTTTTTTTTTTCTTCTCTCCAAGTGGTTGTCACTGTCTGTTGAGAAGTAATACGACTTCCAATTCCTTCTTTGTCTTCAGATACTTTTGGAAATTTATCCAGCAGCCTCACCTCCTTTCTTTCCCTAGCAAGTTGCCTCTTTTTAAGTAAAGGCATGTCAAAAAGTGGAGACTTCCATATTCCCTTTTTTGTGAATACACTGGCAAAAGATGACTGGAAAGATGTTGTGAATACATAGGTATATAATATTTGTGCAAATTCTGGTTGGATGTGTGAATGCTTTGTCTAGTTTGAAAAGTGAGGCTGATGTGAAGAGCCGATTCTGACACTTTTTATGTAGGAATAGACGGTACAGAAGGTTCTTTTGTTTTCTTAAGAGTGAGTCATATGGAAGACTTAAAATAGTGTCCTTTTCAGAGTCTAGCTGGTGATTGCAGCCTTAGCTACCCAGTCATCAATGAAAAAGAAAGTTGCAGAAGGATGTTACATATACCGACATGGTCGATAATTACTGAGCAAAAGGTGTGTATACCTTTTAGCTTTACCTTATGGAATGAGGACTGTATCAATATCTCTAATTCATTCTCAGAACCATCTCTAGCCACCCATTCACTCACTCCCCTGCCCTGGGCAATACTCTGACTAATGACTGTCAAGAAATGCACAGGACAAGACAGTGTAATAGAGTTACTAGCAGAAACCCTCAGGTATTTGGCTGCTTAAAATAATGCATATTCAGGATATAAATCTCATTCTCTTTTATTCAACATAATATCCTTCTTTCTTTCTCCCTTAATTAGTTGCTGCATTTTCCTTCTTAGATAATTATTCCTCACAATAAAATCAAATCCTTGTGCCTCTTTTTTTTTTCTTTTTTTTTTTGAATAAGGGTAATATACAAAGCATGCGTTGGACCAAAAATTGATTTAGCCCAGTATCTTTTCTCTCAATACTAGTGACACTTTAAAAAAGAACGGGGCAGATCTGAAGATATGCTTTCCCAAAATATTGTTTCAACTCCAATATGTGTCATGTTATTTTTCTGAACCAAATATACTCTTTCTGAATTTAGCAACTCTGAGATTATACCAGCCTCTCCTTGACTTTCTATTATCTTCAAGCAGTTAGAAGATCCTGTGACAGGGAGTCCCACAGCTTAAAACTGCAGTATTTGGTCTTGATCCCCAGCAACTTAGTTTGTAGCCAATGATTTTTTACAGAAAAGAATGATTGATCTGTGTTCTTTCCACAAGTGTGTATTACTGCAAAGAAATAATGTTATTTCTTTCCTTCTCTATAATTCCTACATTTTGAATTGCCTTTTGATTCCTATTTAGAGCTGAACTGATGCTTTCATAAAAAAATGTATTTTAGACTTAAAATCTTATGATTGAAAGTTGAATTTGGCATGGGCACTTATACTCTCTTTTGGTAGCCTGTTGGTGCCTACCAAGACAGTTTTCAGCCATAGTCTTTCTTGACAATATAGAGAGACACCTTTTATTTATGTGCTGAAAGTGTAAGAGTGAGGGACTCATGTTTTCCTGCTCTGTTTATTGTGCTTTGGGCATTATGGCACCAGGACGTGGACAAATGATGGGCTCCACGGTGCTGCTACTTCTTTGCACACTCTAGGGTAGGATTTGTCTGACTTTTAGGCATATCTATTCACAAAGCTGCTTCATTGAGGATGTTTTACAGTTTAGTGAGAGCATTAACTGCAAAAGTACTGTGTACCTCTGATGCAAAAAGATTTGACTTTTTGTTTAGCAATGATTTTTTGTGTGTTACCAATACTACATGTTAACCTTCTCTCTCATAGTCATAAAAAAAAAAAAAAAGCCTGAGTGTTGCTGTCGTGTTTTTATGATTCACTGCTTGCATAATTCTTCATATACCTTGATGTCATTTCTTGAAAGATTTCTTGTGAGAGGCCCTTGTCATCTTTCTCCTATGACTCTGGATTTATTCCGTGGCTGAACTCTTCAATCATCTCTCCTCCTTCTTGGGCCTGCCTCCTTGTGCAGCGTCAGAAATGACCTTCTGTAACAGCTGATATTGTTTTCAATATCAGAGTTCTTCCATTTTTTGGCACTTAATTTTCTCTCTCCTTTTGCATGACTGCTTATGATTTTATGCTTAATCTTATCAAAACAGGTTATTTTTCTGTTTTTAGTAATAATAATAAATCTTATGCATAGTATGTTTATCAGGTATTGTTATTTTTTTAATAGTTAAAATTCTCTGAGTCTCCTGCTTTGTCTGATCAAAAATTTTTTAACTCCAAAAGTCCTTTTTGACTCCAAAAGTCTATTTCACTGAGAAAGGCCAGTTAAAGGACCGTGAGAATCTATCTGTCCAGTCCTGTCATGTGTTGTCTGTCTGTCCAGCCCTCCTCCATGGGTGGTGATCTTCCCATACTAGTGCTCACCTTTTTCTCTGAAATGCTCTGCTTTCTTGTAATCCAGTGGGAGACCTTTGCTCCTGTCTTCTGCAAGCTTTTTCTATCATCTATGCAACTTGCACACTCTTCTTTCGCTCACTGGCTTGTTTTGCTTTTGCAGTGATACTGTATTAACTTAGAATAATTTCTGCTTTCTTCAGATAAGACACTTTCCTGTGTTTGAGAGGCTGCTGCTGCTGTACAGCTAGAAACTCTTCATCTGCTGAGGAGATTTTTTTTATGCTAATACCAACCCTTGATACATGATATTTTTAGAACAATTCTTGAAGAACGTAATTTTCCTGGTCACCGTACTTTAAGGTTACTCTAACAAAGTTTTAATGTGATGGCTAGTACAGTTAAGCTTGCTTTCCCTTTGGAATAGCTGACATGAATAGTAGCCAACTAAAATTTTGTTTGTAAAGATTTTTTTGTCTCCCAAGTCCTTGTTTCAGCTTTTGTTTTGCAGAACAGAATACACAGTAACCCAGTGCTCTGAATCTACAGAGAATTTTGTAATTTTCATGTAATAGATGTCGAGCTGTCTTCATTCAGCACTCCTACTGGGTTTAATCGCATTCTTATCCATTAACTTTTAACAGTGTATTGTGAGAAGATTTTGCAGAAATGCTGGAAACTGCAATATCTCCATAAGGTTTTCTATAAATAAGCACTAATAGGGTCTTGAAGAAAACATTATTTATTTATTTATTCAGAAGCAGCAACGTAGGACCACTTATCCATATATAATCAAAGCGATTAAATTCATTTTGGACCTCTCAGTTGCATCCTCCTTGAAGTCATAGGAATGGCTTACTGGCATTTTAATAAGTATAGTTATGAGAATATTTATTGATCTAAATTACATGATTTACCCCCCCCCCCCCATCCCCCCTCCCACACACTTATTTGTATTCAAATGATAAGACTACTTGTCACCAGTGCAACTGGTCAGAAGTTCATTCAGTGCACAGCAGGAATGCTAAAATTTGTAGTCTTTGAGCCAAAATATTGAATGGCTTTGGTGTTTTGCAGATGTAGATGCTTTTTCATTATAATGATTTCTATTGAGTTTCTTCATAGTTTTAGGAATATGCTTTGAATTGAAATAGAGCTTGTCTTGATAACTTAAAGTATTCTGCAAATGCATGGCTGGTTGCTGTCTGTTGTTCTGCCCACACTTGGTAAGGATGAAGAAAACTTGAAAAAGTCATTCAGCAACTGTAAACTAGCTCTTTTTGCCTCTGCTGAAGAAGGGAAGACCTAAAGGGGTAACCACTAAAGAGAGGAAAACCTTCCTTTCCCTAGAGAATTGGAGGAAATTTAAGACACTTCTGTTTAGATTAGATTTTGTTTAGCTTAGAGACTGAAAGACAGGTATTTTGATAGGGACTGATCTTGTCCTCTCACCAGATTTTCTCTTTCTATCCTGTTCCCTGCTGGTAAAGCATGGAAAATTGTCCTGCTGCCTATCAATGTAAAGATGTTAGAGACAAAGAAGCTTTTCCTAGTCCCACCATGGAGCGAAGGATTGTGACCTAAGAGAACAAATCTAATAAATGGCATGGTCAGGCAGACTACATCTAGTTGTGAATCAGCACTATCTCCCCAAATTGCAGGTTAGGATTAATGCTGGCAATAACAGTGAGATGTTTTCCTAGGATGACAGAAAAGCATCTCTTAATTAGCTGTCCTACATTCTTTGTGATTGGTGCTTATTGGATTTCAAGTCCATGTCTTCTTTCCTTTATGAAATAAGCCACTATATTAGAAGTACAGAATACATATTTAATATGAAAAAAAACATGTATGTTTTGAAAAAAACATGTCAGTTGCTGACTTTTTGGTCATTTCTAGTGCTTGTTTTAGTGATGATCTAGAGTTCCTTATTCAAGCTTGTAGGTTAAGATGATGCTTAAAATATACTGATAGCGTGAACCAAGCTCGAAAATTTGAAAAACAAAACCAAGCTGTTGAGAATTGAGCTAACTTGATGTTTACTGGTCTTATCTGTAATCAGTTATGTTTTAAGTAATGAATTCCAGAACTATGAAATAAGGTAATTTTGCAAAGAAGCAAAATAACTATTAGTATTGAGCATGATTTCTCTGTAGTGAAGGATAACCTGT
>JAVCKT010097021.1:2840-32503 GCA_032273925.1 Rhynchotus rufescens | reverse complement strand
ACTTATACATCTCAATATATCATTTAGCTAGTGCGCACTAGAGGTCAACTCATTTTTTTTTCTTATTTGAACTTACTTTATGAAACTACAGTGCACCTAAAGAATCTTCTCCTCTAACAGTGTGAAGACTTGTGTTATTCATAACTTTGAGTGTCCCAGATATTAGCTGTTCTTTGCTTGTATCTGTACCTTTCTAAAACAGCACAGCAGTTATTTGTCTTCTGTATCTGTTAATTTTATCATCACTCACAGTTATAGGAAAACCTTTGCCTTTGCTTCCATTGAAACGATTATGTCTTTGGTGATTCAGTAGACTTTAGACAGAAAACTTGACCTTGGATCATATATCTGGAAACAGTCATAAAAACTAAATCCACCTTGAAAGAAGGGCCCACAAAAAAAAGGGGGAAGGGGGAGGCTGTTTTGGAAGACTTGGATGGCAATACACTGTGTTTGTACGTGTCTTCCAGTGTAGTGTTCAAGGCTGTAGGGCTTCATGGAAACCTTGCTTACTCTTCTACTTTGTTGGCTTTCACCTGGATGATGAATTCCACACCCACCTCCTTCAGCTAAGCTTTAATGGCATCTAATTGATAACTAAGTTGCTTATTCTTGTTTAGTCAGAAAAAAAAATCATGTCTAGAAGGGACCTGAAGAAGTCACTTAACCTATTCTGACCTTTTTAGTCCTCTACAAACAAGTGTAGCTAATATCCTGTGTACCATCTTATCATAAAGCTATCGCCAATAGGAATATGTGTATATATGTGTAAATAAAAATATTATGTAAATAATATTTTTAAGCAGGTTTACAACCCCGTGTTAAGCATTGAGAGAAACCAAATTTATTTCACATTTTCTGCATGTCTGTTTCTTTTTTCCCTTTTTGCAGCAGTTGGTGCAAAATGTTTAATTTCAGGTGTGACTAACTGATAACTATGACTTAAAATGGTAGATCTGGACTTCAGATGCATCCTTTTGCTAGGTAAAGAATACCATGAGGCCTCTAAGGGTGTCTCATTCCTACCGTGCCCTTCTGCGTAATAGGATGGGAGTTGCAGTTGTGCTGTGAAGTGTTTGGAAGTTGTAATAACTCACGGATATGGTAAGAGAAATTGCTGATGTGGTCTATTTTCCAACCCCTTGACAGTTTTATTACCTTGTGGTTACCATAGACTTTTCTAGCAGTCTTAAAACTGTTTCTCTCCTGCTGTGTTCCTGTCTACTGCCCACCATTGTCCACTGTGTGTACAAAGTGGGCCCTGTTTTCGACTCTCCTACCCAGTTCCAGAGTTAAGATTGGAAACCTGGGTAGGCCTCAGCTTAAGGAAGCTGAGCTCTAATCTGAGATCAGTCTATCACCACACATAGTGAACAGCCTGAAACAGCAAAGCCCAAGTATGTGAAGTAACCGATGGGTTATAGAGTTCCTCGTTGGATGGAGGATTCTTCAAAAACCAGACAAAGTGCAGTCTTCTGTTAATAACCTCTTCTAGCTTGATGGGGCTGACAGGAGTCCGTGGTCCTTGTGGGCCACACGCTGCATCTTGACCGTTGGGAGGTTGTTGTAGGTAGTGGGGTGAAAACAAGCTCCTCCTTGGTGGTTTTGTTGGCTCTTGGTGCTGGGGTGCAGGAAGCCCCTTCTGAAGGGCTGTGTGCGGCCTGGTGTGGTGAGGGCTCCACACTGCAATGAGCTTGGGGCACAGGGAGCTCGGAGCGAGCGGGATTCCTGGGCTCTCCCTGCCAGGGCTCCCCAGCTGTCCTGCCCTTTCTGCCTTGGCCCAGCTCCAACACAATCCCTCTTCCACACCATGAGCTTTATCCCAGTTTTATATTTCCTAGTTTTTGATGTCTCCACTTCTGACTTTATATTGCTTTCATATATGACATGTGGCAGACAGGCAGAAGGGAAATCTGCTTCTAAACATAAGAACACAGAATAACGGGAGTACTTTGTGGAGCTCATGTCGCATATATTGGATGGTGGAAAATAGTCAACTCCTGCAGTTCTTTCTCCCTCATCCATCTCCATGTCACGAATGCACACTTAGCTCATTGTTCATTTTTTTCTTATTTTTAATTTTTTTTTTTTTTTTTTTTTTTTTTTTTTTTTTGGTCTACCCAGGATTATGCATCTCCAGCTTGTGTTTGGGATGATCTGTTCTTGGAGACTTAATTCTGCCTGGTGTACTTCAAACCCTACCTCAGCTGATGCTTACAGTCAACACATCTACTTGGAGTTCACAGCTAGTTCTTAGCTAAAAATATAGGGCACCAGACAGACCTCTAATATGAATTTTAAAAAAGTGTCAGTGATGTGATGGCCAGTCTTGCAAAACATTTGTCATGTGCTTGTAGCTACTGATTTCCTATGGGGAAATAAGAGATGATCTTGTCTAAACAAATGAATTGCTGCACATACTATCTATTTGCTTAATACCATATATAATGAGAGAAATAGAACTTGATTTCTTTGGTAATTTTTGATATATGGATAAATTTTATCAATAAATTTATCCCTATATCAAATTTTGATATATATGAATATACTGCATTCTGTGTTGTGTAGGACCTGGCTTGTCCTTATGTGGATGCATAATATTTTCCTAGGTTAATGTAAGTAATTTGCATACATTGGTATATGTACTTTTATCACCATTAGGGATTAAAGGGCATAGGGAATATTTGGGGGCCCTCCAGAAACTGGGAGCATCAACCTTGGCAGGGACCAGACGTGCCCTCCATAAATACTCCTTCAGTGGATTCTTAGGAGAGTTGCTATGAGGCTGTCTAGGGTAGCATGAGGCTGCTCTAAAAGCTACTTCTGTAAAGAAGGGGTGACAAACTGGAGATTTAAAATGATTAAAGGATGTGTTAATATCACTGTGGTGGCAAAAAGGAGGTATATGAAGTCCAAAAAATGCCCTATTGTATGTATTTGCTGCTTTGGCAATGAAAATGTTCAATATACAGGAGAGGTGTGTACCATGCTAAAAAAAAAAAAAAAGTATAAAGTATACCTTAAAATTAAACTTTTGTCTTTTCTGTCATGTTAAATGACTAATATAACTATTCAAATAAATCAAGCAATGAACTCTGCATGCGACAGATGATGTTTCTTGCCAGCAGAGTAGTGTGATTTAACAGTTGTGCTTCACATTCTACAGCTCTTGAAGATGGAAATTTGGGTGATAAATGGTGTAATAAACACTGGAGAGGCACCACATTCCAGGGAAGTTACTATTGCTGCAATTATATGAAATTAAATGAGGAAAAACTATATTGCACTAACCTCTTCTAAACTGATACTTAAGGATACACACTGAAATGTGGTTGGATGGCAGTCAGACTTTCATTCTAATTTTTTCACCAACTCTTTTGTTACGGCCACTCAGGTTAGATTAGAGCAGTTCTTGTAGGAATCGTAACTGGGCCCCAGTGGCCCCTTGGCAGGGAGTGCTGGTTCCAGGACTTGGGCACCGTCTCTTTTCAGACAGGCGCTCACCCATCTGCACCCGTGACCGCACCGCGCTGGGCTGCGCGTGCGCCCACCTGAGCGCCTGTGCAAACCTGGTCCAGCAGGGAGGAATTGTCCCCTGAAGTGAGGCTGGCCCTTCCTGGAAGGGTTCGGCACCGCGCTGCTCCTTGGCGACCGAGCCAATTGTTCTGCATAGCAAACAACGTCCAGGGGTGAAATAACACAAATACCGGGGCCAACTTTCCACCGTGTGTTCTTTAAAACTCCTCCCTGAGTTGGGAGAGTGACCTTTGGTGAACAAATGTTCTTTTACCTTCAGTGTTCAAAAATAATAATGTTTTAATATGCTTACGTGATTAATTCACATACTTTCTTTTCAATGCAGTAATTCCTAGACTCTGCCTTTCTTGTGGCTGCAGTTTTGAGGCAATTTGTTCTGCACCTCTGTCAATGGTTGATACTGTATACCTGTGTTTGAGTCTGTCGTTAATAGTTACTGAGCAAGGGTTGCATTCAGCTGCTCTGGATTTAGCTGGAATAACCTCTCCAAAGAGGAGTCCAGTCACACTGTTCCATAATGCTGAACCCCTGCAGCTGACCTGGCTTGCTGAAGATCCTGTAGGCTAGCAAGTTCCATCAGTACCATACTGGATTCACAGCAGTCTGGGTCATGCTTGGGTTTGCATGGCAATAAGTCTTACTATGAAGCCTTCTCTTATGTTCCAAGTACTGTAAAAGCTCCTAGAAGGAAAGCTCCAATGTAGTTGGTGTGTGTGCGTGTATATAGATACATATAGATAGATCGATACATTTTTTTTTAAAAAGGTCATTCTTATGCCTGAGCCATAGGGGCAAAAGACCTGCTTAGCTATTGCACTAACTTTAGCTAGCGTAATATCTGCACTGCTTCCTGTTCCAATTAGTATGAATCTAATTCAAATTTTACCTTTAGATGTGACAACTACTCTGTGACAGACTCGAGCATTTACTACCCATTTGGTAGGACAGCTGAAAGGCAGGGGACCATGCACAGGGTTTTGCCTCTGAGTTAATTTTGGACTAACAAAAAGATTGCTTGGGTTTCTTGGCACAGAAATCATTAGATTCCTTCTAGAAGCTCCCAGAGAGTAGCTCAGAAAACTTCAACTTGGCCCAGATATTTTCTTTGCTGACTTATGTGTTGCTGTTAATGAACTCACTCCTACTCTTTGGCTGAAGTGGTGATGGTTTTTCTTCTGTGGAAAAAATCCTATATAATTCCTTTCCTTCCTACACCTTTGCTCAGGAGGGTGTAAACACCTTGCTCTGTTCACTTGACTTGTATTTGTGATGAATCCCCATCAACTGGACCGCTCCTGATTTCCAGATCCTCTGTATATTCATCTTATGTGTATCTTGTATTTTATGGAGTCATCGGAATCACTGGTAAATGTGCTGTCATTTCCCTCTTATGAAATATTTGCACCTTGCTTAAACTAAAATCTGTGATGAGAAGATATCTGCAGTGCTGCTGCATATGCAGTGTCAGAAATAATTCTGACTGTTCTGTGGGAAATTCTGAAACACTCGCAAATAAAATGGAACAGGCCTAATCCTAGTATATCCCTTATCCTTTTGAGCCCTCGTCGCAGGCACCTAGCTGGTTTTTATTGCACAACCAGGAGCCTGGGCTTTGAGATGCCTGGGCCCCAGTGTCTGGGTGAGCTGAGGGAAGGAAGGTGTCCCGAGGGCTGCAGCTGGTGTCCCGCGGCTCCTGGGGCTGCGGGCAAGGTGGGCTGTTGGCAGCAGGGAGGGTGCGCCGAACCAGGCAGCTGCCTCCTTCCTCATGGCTTTGTGGGATAGCCTCTACTGTGGGAATGTGCTGAGGTCATGGAATTGGAATGGGGGGTTAAAAATCTGGAAGGCTTAGGTTGGAAAATTTCTGTCCGTCTCTAACTGTAATGTTTCTCCCTAGACCACAGCTTTTGGTTTTTCCTGTGGGAATGATGGAAGCTTCATTGTTGACAGAGAGGATAGTTTTAAAATGGAAAGGGCTAAAATCACTACATACATAGCGTATGCTACCTATCCCCCTCACATTCCTAGGATATGATGAATAGTTGTTATCCACTTAAGCTGCTGAGAATTTACTGCCATGGATAGTATTGTGGATTCTGTGAGCAGAAAAAGCTTCCTTTCCTCTCGCTGTTTGCTCGAGGGTCGCTTTCTTGTCCAACAGCCATTCTCATCATAGCGAGTGCTCCCCGCTCCGCTCCTCCCTCAGTAGGATTGCTGAGCGTCTCGGCTCCAGCAAGGGCAGCAGGAACAGGGAGCAAAGTGCACTGCAGTCCTGCCAGGCTATTTTGAGATCTGGGCTCTGTGTGATGTCGGTAAAGAAAGGAAAACACCAAGTGTCTTAACAGCTGCCTTCGCTTGTCTTGCGTCTCCCTGTGCAGATGGTTCACAAATGCTGCAGGAGGATGAGGAAGGGCTCCGGCCTGACCTGTCTGTGCTGATGAGCAGGGTGGAGTGGTGTCTGCTCCTATGATAAAGCAGGCTTAGGAGAGCAGACTTAAACACATATGGAAACCAATATTTTCTGTTGGGAGAAGTTCAGCTTGCATGAGTTCTACTGCATGAAATGTTTGGGTGGGGGGATAGGAAAGAAAATTTAAATTGAGATATTGTGTTTTGAGAGTTAAAGCTAGCTTCCTAGGTCAATTTTTTTTTTGTTTAAAAATGTAATCTAACTGCAGAATGACATTGAAGGGAAAATATGGTCAAAAGAGTGGTGAATGATGCATATGTTTCTGTTTACCTGAAAAGCTTTTTTGTACTGTGAAATTCTGTCTCTTTTTTTCCTGAATAAAGAAGATAAAAACATTCAAAATTCTGTTAGATGAAAAATGGTTTCTTTCCTTTATCTGGTCTGGCTATACTTTATTATGTATTCCTCTAAGAGTATCAGGAAAGCTGTGTGATAGAACACTTTTGGGAGTGGGGTAATTTGAACAGAAATCCTGAACAAGCAGTATATAAAGATGCATTCTACAGCAACTTCTCCAAATAGATGTTCCCTTTTATGCTTGCACATGGTGTGAAAAAGCAAAAATTTGATTTAAAGCTAAACTAGAAAGAATAAATAATAATTGCTGACTCTTAACCTAATACCAAATAGTAACTGTCTTTTGACAACTACCCTCCTCTCTGTTTTTGTTCAGGACAGAATAGCCTACACTTGGGGGAATGCTGGTGTGCTTCAGAAACGGGAAGGTGCTCAACTTTGAAGGGAGGGAGTTTCCTACATCCTGTCCGACTGCTCCTCATGTGACTTCAAGGTAAGCTGCAGCTGTACTCCCTCTGTGCTCCCTCTGTGTTCCCAGCACAGCTGGGGGCAAGGCCACAACCTGACAACCTGCTGGATAGGAATCTCTTGTGGCTGCTCTCCATCGCTTGGGGTTGTTGTGTTGCTCAAGGAAGTGATTCTTGAGGTGTTTGAGAAAGAAATCACTGAGGGGTGGAGTGAAAGCTTGCAAAACTGAAATCCAAAATAATTTGGATTAGAATATGTAGTGTACTTAATCCATGAGCTACCTAGACCTAAGGAGTAAATAGAACCACATAAAACTGGAGAAGTGCAAAATTCACAGATAATGCCGGAAGGCAACAGTTTTGAATGGAGTATGCACTTGGGGTAAGTTTGATCTTTGTTTTCCTTTAGTAGTATTGCTTGTGCGAGACCAGTCCCTGAATATAAGGAGTAAGCGCAAACATGTGATCCTGTGCTTTGGTTAGTACAAAAGGGTATATAAAAACCAACTTGTGAAATGGAAGTGCTGTGTAAATGTAAGAGCTTCAAGAAATGCCATCCTTATATTCAAAGCTTACATCAAAATAAAGAACCTAAGCTGGAAGCCCTTGGTAGCCCTGTGCCTGTAGGAGTGCGTTGGTGCCTCCAGGAATTTTGCCAGGCTCTGAGGATAACTGGCATGGAGAATTTGCTAAGCAAGCTCTGGGGCAGGGTTAGTGTCCAGGAATGGCCTGCAGGATGGCCCAGGCCTATGGGATGATCCCTCTCCTGAACTCTACCTGGGAGACCTGCTGGAAAGCAGCCTGTTCTGGGCTTTTCTAAGTGCTTAGCAGTACAGGTAATAGAGTTCCAGTGTCAGAATATTCTGGAACAATGGTTTATTTAGTAGTAGCCTCTAAAGTTTCCTAATCTATGAAACCACTCAACCTCACCAAATGAAGGTAGGATCGGATCATTACGACCCTAAAGGCAGTAACTCTCAACTTGTACTAATTGTCATTGCTTTTGCTGAGAAAAGTAAGCAATAAAAATGCTGCCCTGGAGTGGCTAAGTGTTGAAGATGGATTTGATTAAAGACTATTGCTTTCTCTTTCGATGCAAGAAAGAAATGATGAAGCTTTTATGGGTAATAATATTTAAACCTTAACTTGGCTGTATAGGATATTCTCCTCATGTTTGTCTTTCCCTTTTAACAAGGTTTCAGTAAGGAGCTAGAACTTGTGCTGTTCGCTTCCTGAATACAAAAATCACTGAAGTTTCAAGACTTTCTGCTCCTGTTTGAAAGCTTGATTTTTTTTTTGTACATTAGACTAACTTTCTACAGAAGTATTTTGCGTATTTTTAATTGTTACTCATAGCTTTGAGGTATGAAGGAGCCAGGCAAGCTTTCCCCAAAGGCAGGCAGCACAGGTCACTGTGCAGGTGGGAAGTGAGCCCTGCCCTGTGGTTTGATGTGTGCTGGATAGGCCTGTGGGGTTGGGGAAACAACATGCACCTTGGGGAGCTGTGTGACTTGCTGTGATTCTACCTGCCAGGTGAAAGCACCAGAGGACTGTCCAGAGCAGCAACTGGGGAATGTAAGGGTGGAGACCAAGTCCCTGGGTGCTTTTTTGGAAAATATTGCAGCAGTAACAGGATTACGTTTTCTGTCTGTGCTTACATAACCTCTAGTGTCCCTGTCTCAATTTTATCTGAACTTTTTTCTTTTTCCCTGGCTACCTTCCTTTTGAATAACTAGAGAAAGGAGGCATCTTAATTACTTCCATTCTTCTATTACCAGGAACAAGAGCAACTATAATATCATTATGACAGTTTCTGGGAACACTCTGTTAATGCTTACAACTTTGAAGACTGAAATTTCTTTCATGGAAGCCAGTTTCCTATTCCTACTTGATTATTTTTATTTATTGTGTAGCAGTTGTGTGTTATCTAGGTATACCCAGGGGATCTAGAAAACTCCGAGTTCACAAAGGGAGATTAGTAGAGAAACCAAACCGTAATAAGGTCAGTAAAAATGCTGTGTTTGAATAACAGTACATATTTTTCTCTTAGAGGCAACTAGTTTTAGAAAGAAAAAATATTTTTCCATTTGGTAACTCACAGTTTTCATGGAAGATTGAAAGGTGCTGTCCTGAAAAAACACGAGCTGGAAAGCCTTTTGCCACAGTGCGTATTTGCTGACGTGTGCTGCCTTGGGGCTTTTCCCACATTCTTACGTCTTACAAGAAGACAAAGGCAACTCAATGATGTTGAATGTTAGGTTTATTCTTTAATGTGCTGGTCCTCTTCAGAGTGTCCACACTTGCCTTTTGGCACTTTCTGTGTAGCAGCAATTCTTACTCCGTAAGAGGATTTAATTCCTATGATGCTGCTGTTACTGAGGGTGAGGGGAAGCTGGTCTAGATGTACAGGCCTGTGCCTATTGGGTAGGTGTGGAGATGCAGCCCCCTTCAAGTAGCCAGGATGGCTGATTTGGAGTACACAGTGTGATATTGTGAGCCTGAAGGCTGCTTGCAGGCTTCCAACGTGAATTTTAGAAATGCAAACATTAAAATGCTTTTTTAGGTATTTCGGCCCTGGGAATTTGGTAAGATGCATCTGTTCAGTAACTACTATATATCCTGGGGACAAAGGAGGCCTATCAGTATAAATCTGTAGGAATATTTGCAAATGTAATAAATTAAAAATGACACCTCATAGCCTTTTAGCAGCAACAAAAATGGGACAATACTGGAGTTGGGCTGGGTTCCTTTAAAACCCTCTTTATGGAATGATTCATAGTTTGCTCAGTCCTTCCTGCTTCAGTACATCTGGCACTAGCTGTGATTTCTGACATTAAATGTTTAAAAAGCCACTTTCCATTTTGTATCTCTTTCTTATGGCTACAGAAGAGCAGGTTGCTTCATACGTGTTGCATTTTGTAGGGGAAGTTTCTCCATGAGTCTTCAGAGTGGTGAGTATTTGCATCTTTGCTAAGATGGAGTTCAGCAACACCAGCAGCTTGCTAAAATGAAGAATAAACTTCTTTGTATATTAGTTTGCATGGATTGCTCTCTACAACTGCAGGCTTCCTGTCACTTCC
The DNA here is from genome assembly GCA_032273925.1 of Rhynchotus rufescens. NCBI lineage: Eukaryota > Metazoa > Chordata > Aves > Tinamiformes > Tinamidae > Rhynchotus > Rhynchotus rufescens. The sequence continues at coordinate 22,655 of JAVCKT010097021.1, read as the reverse complement.
ATTCCTAGTCCCCACCTGCTTGTCAGTGGTGGCTAAACCGTATTTGGAGATTTGCGTTTGAATTCTTGAACTTGACTGTGATCTTCGTGCTCATGAGCAAATGCTGCAAATGGTTGAATTCAAGCACTGATGAGTAAAACAGGTAGTTGATGTGGGGTTAACATTGAGAGGTATAAACTGTTCTCACACATGGTGCATGGGAGCCTTGAAGAAAGACATTTAGAGACTCTGCAGGGGTGTGTGTGCCTTCATGGAAGGGAGGGCTTTAGCTACAGTGGGGCTTCTTTCCTTTCAGAAAGAGCAGCCAGAAGTAGCAATTTTCCAGAGGCTGTGTCTCTTTGAACCAAGGCTGACCCTTAAAGAGTATTGCATGGATGAGTTTTGTATGTGGTATTTTGTGCAGTCCATGCAAGCACTATTAACCATGTGCTTTTCATGGAGAGTTGCTGAGCTGGAGTATTGGAAGGTCCGAAATGTCCATTACTGAATGTATGGTATAAAACAGTGCAGTTTTTCCTCTTCTATAACTTGCTAGCGTGAGGTGCCAGGTGTTGGGCTGTGGCTAGGACAGGGCTGGCTGGGGGTGATCTCTGCCCTCCCGTCCCCATGGAGGGGCTGCTCTTGGAGCAAAGGCTCCTGGCAGCGCTCCCTGCGCCTGCCTCCTCCCCGCAGTCTGTTGGGAAGATGGGCAGGTCAGGGAAGCAGAAGCCACCGCGGCCCCACCAGTACCATGGTGTGGCTCTGCTGCCGCCTGTGCGGAAGGGGCAGCACGAGTGGAAGGTCTGATCTGTAACCTATTCCACAGCAGCCCACCTGATCTGTTGTTACCTGTAACCTATTCCACAGTGGCCTGCTCCAATGACTTTTGTCTCTGTAGGCAAAGTGTCTACTATCCTTTGATACAGCAACACCACGGCGCTGCTGAGTCCTCTGTCACTTACAGTAATAGTAAAAAGGAATAAAATTTACCTTGCAAATGGCCTAATCTAGTTAAAGGGCTAGGAGAGGAGCCCTGTCACCAGTTCTGTGCAAATCGAGCCTCAAGTGACACAGTTGTTTGCAGAAGAACATGTTTTTAATGAATTATATTCAAGAGCATCATGTTTGCCTGTAGGGCTCTTAGACAGTTGATTTGGCTTCTGTGCCTATGAAACAGGGAACTGGAATACTTGTGTGCCTTCCTCCCAATGTATAGCACATTGATTTCATGTGGAGTATGATTAAAAAGAAAAGCATATGTTTTTTCACTTCTAGGAGCATTGAAGTTTATTGTGGAAGATGTGCTCAATCTGGGCCTCTGGTGTGGAAATGAGGTCTTGAGTTCCCTTTATAATTGGTTCATTTTGTATCCCTGGAAGTAAACATACGATAAAGCATGCATAAATGCGACTACAGTGTTTAAGGCTGCTCTAAATATAAAAGTGGTAGCAATGCTTATGTTCAAAATACAAATCTTGTCCCGTATCTTAGCTTTTGTGATTTCACTTGTTTTTAAGTATGGGAGAGCTATTTTTCTTTCCAGTTGAAGTAAGTAGCAAGGGATGGCGTGTAAGAAAAACGGACTGCAGCCTCAGGCTGATCAGATGAACCTTTTATGCAGATCATTCGAGTGTCCCATCCTCTTCCCTCTCCTCAGCTAGTCCTGTCTCCCTCTCTTACTCCCCTGCTGTGTGCTCAGTTAGGATACAGCTGCCCATCACTTCCTAGTGATGCAGAGGCCCCGGAGCTGCTGTGAGCAGCGTGAGCAGCTCACCCCAGAAACACGGGCTGACTGTGCACTAGTCATCTCAGCGGAGCGTGTGGCAGCTCTCGCCTTCAGGCTGCGCTTCCAGGAGTGCCCAGCAGCCGGAGTGGAGGCCGTTGGGGTAAGTCCAGGCTGCAGAGCAGCTTCTCCTTGCGCTCATGTTGCTGCACACTCCTCTGTGCCCCAGTGGGATAGGGCTGACGTGGGGCTCCATGTAGCAGCCCAGCCGAGGTGCCAGGAACCTTCCCTGGGGCCTGTGCTTGTTGCACCTCTCTAACGGCAGAGCTGTCGCACCCTTGGCCTTTGTGCTCCAACAGTTGCATGGTTGGGATCCTGGACCTCAAACTGCTTTTGTTGGATTCCCCCAAAGCAGCCTGAATGTTTTGGTGCACTCCCAAGTGCTTGGAGTTAACAACACTTCTAGCTGTCTAATTGGGATCAAAACATTCCAGACAAAGCGTGTGCAAAATAGTTATTTTTCCTGTTTCTACCCAGCATACTTATTCAAAACTGTCTTCATTATTTTGTTTTTATTTTTTGTTTCAGCTCTCACAGATGAGAAGACTAGGTTACTAGATTTGCTCTAAGCTATCTTTTAAAAAAGACTTTCTGTGAATGTGTCCTACAGGGCGTGATAAATAAAATTTGGTATGTCTATGCCAAAATAAACTCCGCAGCATTGAAACCTTTCAAACTGTTGGAATCATCACTGGAGAAGCCTTCCAAAAGTGCCAGAAAGTTTTATGTTTGCAAGATTAACCCTGCCTGGGCAGCAAAAGCATTAGAAGATGATTAGTTGCAATGCTGTTCTACACTTTGGATTTTGTGTTTAATCAGTTTTATAGGTGTATTACCATGTGCTGAGGTTATTTGCTATAAGCATCAGTGTTTCTGCATTAAGTGTGGAACCCAAATTTTTAGATTCATCTTCTCTGTGAATAAAAGTCTTGCATTGTCTGTGCCTGTCCTGCCTTCAGAGCTTGATTGCCTCTGTAATATCTTTGTGCCTGAACTAGTGGGAGGGATGAGTAGGAAGGGAATATTGCCCTCTTGTTAGGGTGGCGAGTTGGGAAGTGTCCGAGCGGGTCTGGATTAGTGATTTTCCAGTGTGTAATGTGACAACTTGAGGATATTGGCTTGAGCTTTTATTCTGGTTTTTGACATTCATTACTAAATGCTAAAGGAGTGGAAATGGAAAACAAGATTGCGTTCACCTTTAGTGAAAAGTATCTCATAATGAAATTCAGGAGTGCTTTTTTTGTCTGGCATCTGGAGTGCTGTGGAATCAGTTGCATGTCTCAGTATGACACAGTCTCATCAGTTTACCTTACTCTATGTTCAAAATAAGGGATTCAGATTCTTTTCTGTGGTTATGCCAGTGAAGAAAATGGTTGTTAACCAGGGCTGAATTTAACCTGTTCCTCATGCCCCTGTCAGAGGTGTTGCTTGTTTGGCCTCCCTTTTTATCAGAGTGATTAGTTTTTGTCTTTTGCAGAGTTAAACTTTGAGCATACGTGGCAATTCTTTAGTCATTGCTGCAGCTTAAAAGTGGAGGGCAGAGGTGGGAAATGGAAAGTGTATAAGCTCCTCACTGAATCCTTTTGATGGTTTCTGTCCTGTTCTCTAGAACAGCATTGTTGCTTCCCTATTAATTTCAACACCAGCACAAGCTTGATTTTTTGCACTTGGTCTTGAAAGATTATTTCTTGCTGGGAAAACACTAATATTAGATGAACTGTGTCTGTTTTGCTGGAAAAGTGTTCTCCTGTTGCTGAAGGACAAGTGAATTATGATCCCTTTTCTATGAAAGATTTGGAAGAAGAATTGTAAGTGTCTTTGAGTGCAGATGAGAAGAGATATCAGAAGGTCTAACACTTAGCTGATGTTATTGTATTTTTCTTTTTGAGTACTTCTCATTTGGAAGCATTTTAGTTAATGAGCTAAAGCACCCTGCTCTCTCTGTAGCTGAGAGCAGGAGTGGAGGATTTTTAATTTGACAATTATATCCCTTTCCTAAGGGCTTCTTACTGTTTTTTTTTGAAGTCTTCACTCACTTGGTAGTTTAGTGCCTGCACTAGCATCGCAGCTTTATAGGCCTAAAGCACGAGACATCAAGGAGAAAAATGAACTATTTGAGCTCAAAAATTGCAGTCTTCTCTCCTCATGTAAATAGTGTTATAGTACTTGGTTATGATTAAAATTCAGCCTGAGGTTTGACATCTGCATGCCGTAATATTGTGTTGTATCTGACACTGTATAATGTGAGCCTCCAGACAGACAGCGGCCTGGAGCGACAGCAGACTCTGGAAGCAGGTTGAAACTCTGAAATGAGAGACTTCCTCTCTTTGAGAACCACTAGTTTTGATAATGGTTGCTACTTGAAAATACTGTATTTGCTGTGAAATTGTCATTTTGAGTGACTATCATGATGACAACAGCAACAGGAAAAGAGTCTCTATAACAAAAATCAAACTTCTAGTCCTGTGAATAACAAATGAAAGTTGTCTCTCCAGAGCACTAAACCTCTAACAGCATTTATCCCATTTCTGGCTTGGAAACTGATGAAGATATTGGCAATACTTACTGAAAAGCTCCCTCCTTTTGCTGGGTGCCAAGCCTTGTTTTTATGATTTACTGAATGGTTGCATTGCTAGGGTATCACCTAGGCTCCCTTGCCAGAGTATCACCCCCACTTCTTCTGGGGTTGAATAGAGTAAGGAAGTTCCTTTTAAAGGTAAAGAATCAAAGGCTCTGTACTTCACCTCAGATGACATTTAGTTTGGAGAGTTAAAGGACTCCTTGGAACCTGTCTGAGGACACTAATTTCCATTAGAATTCATCCCAAATTTCCAGCGTGTGGATAGTGCCATACACAAGTTGCATAAATCTGCTGTGGAGTGCTGATATGAGCAATCAGTACTCCTGGATTTTCACTCCCCGGGGTCTGATAGTGAAAATGTTTTGCAGAAAATTCATTCATGAAGCCCTTTAGTTCAGGATTCTCCTGCTGCTTCAAGTAACTCTCAGCTTTTCTTTCCTCATGACTTACTCAAAGGTCTAATGTACCAAATGCAAGCTGCTGCACACTCTCATTTGTCCATATTTTTTTTCTGGCAAAGCTTAGCATTACTGCATTATCTTTACATAATTTAATATATATTATATATTTAAAAAAAGCAAGAACGCAGCCCCTAGGAAAGTAGACCATGGAATTGGTGATGTTCTAAATTTTGCTTAGGATGGGAACATGTTTCCATGGATGTCAAAGTGTGAGAGGATGATTTGTTAACTGAGCAGGGAATGTCTATACAACCCATTTAATACAGTCTTGTGGCAGAAATTTGATGTGGAATAAGACCGTAGCTAGGGAGCATAAAAATTTATCTCCAAAAGTATATGGAGTAAGACATTTTCTTGTGTTTCCTTTGGTAAGGTCCTGGTATTTAAAGGGGCTAGCATACCGAAACTTGTGTTTATAGAGGGATCTAGATTTCTATCAGCAGGGCTAGGATCCTTCAGTTTAGCATAACTTTATTGGTGACGTTTATGTGTTACTGAATTTGCTAGACCAACTGTACTTCTCACTTATAAGTGTTTGTAGATTTGGAGCAATGGCAGTGAGTTTGGAAGGCTGCCACAGGCATTTGCAAGTTAGATGGGAGGCTTGGCCTTGCTGAGCTGTTGCTGTGCAATCTTGATTACGTGCAAGATGCTGAAGTCGATGTGCTATCATTTTTGAAGCAGGCTGAAAAAGGGAAGAATTCTGATGACAAAAGCAGAAGCCCCAGCTGTAACACTAGTGTTCTGCAATATTAAAACTCTGTAGTTTAACACTTAAACAACCTATATTGGAGTCATAAGAGCTGGGTAACTTGACAGCTGTGGAAAGGGCTTTGGTAAAAGTGTGTAAGTTTCCAACAACATCCTGGAGATAAGTGTATTTATATATGCAGATATTGGGGATGAGGGGCAGAGGGGGAAGAACTAGAGGTTAAAAACATGTCAGGCACAAAGAAGAATAAAAATTTCTTGGCCTAGGATCAATTTTTTTGTCATATTCCTTGTGGGAGGAGTAATGATCCCTTAAGAAGACATAAGGTGTCTACTAACAAAGCAGTGATATTGATTTCTAGGAGTACAAGGTTGAAGATTCATGGAATGATCAAAAACTAGAGAGCATCAGGAGCAGTGATAGGATAGTGCCCAAGCTTGGGGCAGAGTGAGTGAACAGATACCTAGTCTGATGCTCTTTGTGCTGCAATACAGAAAATTGCTGACTACTGAGCTGATTTTACTTTTATGTATACTATAAATTTGTGGTGGTTTTGGTGGCTTCTGTGGGGCAGTGAAGGGATGGGAGCTGCCAATTAGTATTTTCTACTTTGTAGGAAAATTGCTCTCCTTATGGAAAGTGAATTGTGGAGAGACCACTCTTAATAAATGTTTCCATTTTTATAGGAATATTTATAACTAAAATAATATTTTCAAGCCTTTTTAGGTAATTTTCAAGTACTTTAAAAAACTGTGGGATTGCTGCATTAATCTGACAAAATACAGCTGTGGGCATTATACTCCTTTGTGAATAGTTCTCAGTATCTCTGAGACTAGATAGTCATTAGTCAAAGAACTAAGCGAGCTGGGTCTGTTTAAGCCTGGAGAAGAGAAGGCTGAGAGGGGATCTGATTAACGTGTATAAGTTCATGAAGGGGGAATGTAGCGAGGAAGGGGCCACACTCTTAGTTGTGGCCAGTGACAGGACAAGGGGCAGTGGGTATAAGTTGAAGTACTCAGGGTTGGACTGGATGATCTCTAGAGGTCGCTTCCAACCTCAACCATTCTGAGAAATGACCAGCATATGATTGATACCTACCCGTGTAATCTTTCTCCAGACTGGACTGTTCAGAGGTTTTTCTTCTTCCACTTCTATCTACAGCAGAGTGCTTGTAAGAAGATCTCAAATAGCTGACTGGCAACAGTCTATTCCTTTCAGCCTTGTAAAAGCCTTTATAAATTATTACCATTGTTTTTTACCTCTATACTCTAAGTTGTGATTACTTAATTTTTATACTTAGTGTTCTTTCAGTTTGCAATTGTTTAATTTCAGGATTTCAAGAATATTTTTAGGAAATACATGGGCCACAGTTAAAAATGCATTTACACTTGTGCTTATGAACACTCTTTCCATGATGGCAGTAAGTGTTTCTGCCCTTGTACTGATATGTCTGATTACCTGGTAACTCAGGTCATCCACGTCACTCTACTTTTCATAAATATGCATTATATTTACAGTTTCCTTAGTAGTATGTCAGATATTGTTACTCTGCAGGAAAATTCAAGCTCTTTACTTTTCATGTTAGTGATTTCTTGCTAGCATGTGTATTTAAGTCTAAACCATGGAATCTGGGAAATAAATGTTACTGCAGAGCAGTGGATTTTCTTACTGAGCTGGTGTTGAGAGCCTCTTGTGACTGAGCTTTGTGTCTCTGCCGCTAGCGTAGACAAGCAGTTGTAGTGCAGAAAAATCTCATGCACTTAATGCTACGGGGAGTCGAGCGAGTGTTGTACAAAATACTTAAGAGGAATCTCTGAAATTGAGATATAGCAGGTACCTCAAAGGCTAACTGCTATCTTGAGGAGGGGGGAAGGCAAATAAGACACCCCCTTCCTGCCCTCCACAAAAACACTCCTGCCCCAAGTCCTAAAAACTAAACAGCAACTGTAATTTGTGTTAAAGGAAAAATCCCTCTCTGCTGTATGTGGTAAATGGGTAATTTATGCAGAGTGCTCGAGGCTTTGTACTGTTTATTAGTCATAACTATTCTGTCTTGGGCAAGTGTAGATGACTATTACCTGTTTTTTGGCTATTTTTAATTGCAATAATATCTCTAAGTTAGAATTTCATAATGCACTATTCAAAATATTTCTTATGATCTATTTGAAGAAACTTTGTTTATTAGAGTGGGTAGTGCCTTGCTGTGCTCTGTATAGTAAGTTTTACATTGGTTGTTCCTGTTTAGGTGTTTAAAAACTCCTGGCCTTTTGGAATAGGATTTGCAGTATCCAGATCATAAAATCCTGATTAATACTTGTCAGCTGTATTTCAGAGTATAAGTCCTTTAACTTGTCAGAACACTTTGGCACCTTTTAGTCCAAAATCAACAGGCTGTTTGGCCCTTCGTGCATAACTTGAAAGCCAATGCTTTAAGTTTGTTAAAATCTGGTGGGCTGTAGTGAGTCACAAGAATAAACAGTACTTGGAATTTGTTAAACACTTATTAAAAGTTAATTCATATTAACATTAATATTTTCTTTCAATTATTCAATATTTAGACTTGAATTCATGACAATGTCAACTGAAATGCTGAATATTATTTTTCTTGCAATAATCAAATATCTTGCAAGACATGCGTAGGATCCAGAGGTTTCTTGGGTTGCGATGCTGTAAAAAAGTTTTACGGGGCTTCATCCTGAGCCAGCCTAGGTCTCCATTGAACACAATGTCAGTAGGCCAGGTGTGTTCTTTTCTAAACCGATCTAACAAATTGCTGAAGTGTCAGACAGCTCAGCCCTATGTGTGTCTGTTTTGGCTTTCCTTTCAAAGGAAGAAAAAGGTCCTCAAAGATGGACTTCACAGGAGAAAATAATGGTAAATATCGTGGCTGAAAAGGATATGGAAAAAACTTGCAATGTTGAAACATTGGATGTGATATTTTCAAAATAACTTCACCTCTCCCTCCAGAGAAGCTATGAGGCTGTGTGTTTTTTGTTGTTGTTTTTTCTTCTGAGAGAGAAGCTTTTGCTTTATTTTTTTTTAAAGGGGTTTTTTAATGTTACGATTAGGAAGAGTGATTTCCAAAAGCAGAAATCAAACAAACGAAAACAGAAATGGTTAAAAAATTTGGGAAACAAAGCCTTTTTTTATTTGGCCAAAATAAATGTATCAAGTTGAAATTAAAATGAGACTTTGATCTTCCAAAAGAAAAAAGAAAAATCAATCGTTTGCCCATCTCTACGTATAAGCTGAGGCCTTTGTTTGCTTGCAGTTGTCTGTGGAAAAGGGTCCAATGGTGACAAAGCCCAGTGACCTCAGGAAGTTACAGTTCGCCTTCTGGTTGGATGTGAGCGAGTTAAACCACCACAGTGCTGGTGGTTGCTGCACAGAAGCTCTCATCAGATAACATACATCTTGCTGGGTTATGACTAAAAGTGACTGTGGTAGGTAACAGGAGAGTAACTCCATCCTAATTGAGTAAATGGATTCAGAAATGAAAGACAAGGGGGTAATGAAGACAACTCTTATTTTCATTTAGTCTAACTCTAGTGAGGCAGCTTACCACTGGAAAGGTCATATTAGAAGTGAATATTGCAGCCTACACCCTCCCTGTCCAAGTGTCCATCTGCAGTTTGTTAACAAGCCTAGCATGCAGTTTTGGCAGGGTGCTTAGAAATGTTTTCAGCTAAAAGTGGAGAATACAACAACACATCATAAACAAAGATAATCCTTTTTCCTGTGCATGTTCTCTCTCCAATATAAAAGTGACAATTTACCTCTTTGTATGTATGAGAAGAGTTATGAATTGGAATGTGCTACTTTAATAAAATGGTTCATAATTTTGAAGAAGCTAATGATATTTCCTTTTGAGTTGTGAAGATTTAATCCATTCATGCTTGCAAAATGCCTTGGAAAAAGCAAGGATACAATATAGAAAACCAAACTGTTCTTTGTGCCAAGGTGAAGGACTGCAGAGATGAGTTCAAGTCTGTTTAATGGAGTGATATTTGCTGGCATGGAATCAGTTACTCTAATTGCTTTGTGTATCCATCTTTGGAATGGGATGGTGGGATAGGGTATCCTGAAGTTCAGTTTTCACTATTAAAATATAAAATACAGTTTAGGAAACTCTTAGGCCTGAGATATTTATCTCCGAAGTAGATAAACTTGCCCGGGGTATTCCTAAGTTTGTATTGGCTTTCCAGTGTGGGAAACTAATATGGGCTGAAGTGAAAAGAGACAGATGTTACTGCAGTGGAGTAAGAGACTGGAGGATCTGACTATCAGCACACCATGGGCCAGAAAACTGATGATGACTGGAATGAATTCCTGTGAATTTGAGGTTTGTCGTAGTTTGGCTTGGGTATGTTTTCATGTGCTCTAGTCTTGCTTTAAATTCTATTGCTTTGGGAATGGGATACTGGAGTGATTTAGAGTAAACTGTTCTGAGGATAAGCCTGATCTTAGAGGATATCACAGGGACTGATAAAACTGGTACAGAAAAAATCAGATGAGAGGTCATCTGCTCAGTTCAGAGAGATAAGCCGTAAGTTCATATCCGGGCAGCATGTTGCCTGTCAGAGTTCTACCCTGAAAGCCATTTCTGCCCATTTCAAAGGCTTAAGGCAGGTTAAGTGGCTGCTTGGGCCTTTGGCCCATTCACTTCAGCTTGGTCTTGAATTGCAGCACTACTTAATCCTGTGTGCTCTGTTTTGCCTTGATATATTTACCTTTATTACAGTAGTGATGAGTTTTCTTCATGTGTGTATGAGATGTATTGCACTATTTGGGACTGGGGAGTGATAAGAAACTTGAGTAGATCTTACTTTGGTCAGCTGACCAGGCTTTGGACAAGTACCTCCTTGGACCCAATGCCTTCCCATGTTGGTGTCGTACGTTCCCCATCCTTACCTCTGAGCTAGGCTGGACTCAATACTTTGCTCTTTAAGCGTGGACTTGTGCATGGACTTGTTTTTTTAATGTTGTTGAAGGCTTGCACTTGGACAAATGTTTTCAGGGTTTGAAGGCTAGTGTGTATGATAGGATGAAGGTAACTCATGCTATGAGGCAATGCAGATGGAAGTGGGCTAAGGCTTAGCAAGAGTGTAGAATCTCTCATTTTACTGCAAACTTCAGATTTTTGGTTTGTTTGGAATGTGTGCAGGGGAAACAACAGAGTGGCTAGAGCTAGAAAATGATACAAGTAGCATAAATGGTATCCTATAGTAACAGATCTGAAAAAGTACTCTAGAGAATGGGAAACTAGTAATGTGTTAGGTGCAGTAAAATAAGTTATGGCAATATTAAGACTTCTTTTCCCATTCCCTGTAACTGTTAAGAGTTTTAACAGAAAATGGGAAGTCTTATATTAAACACAGGAAAGCTTTTGGTTAATCTATATAAATGTATTTTGGGGGCTTTATTCTTAATGAATCCAAGATTGCTAGTTATCTCCTAAGATAAGCCTGAGATCTGGAGGTTATCAAATAAATGGCCTGAGTGAGAAGAAAAGGTTGCAGAAATGGAGTTGACCTGGGCCTTACTTGGAACTTTTTGATCTTGACCTCTTTGGCAGATCCCTGGCAGCAGTTTTGGAGGGAGAATAGGCATTTACTTCAAACAGGGTCAACTGCTTCCAAACCTCTCCTCCAATCGGAGAATGGGAATGCCTGTGCTCCCTTCTGGTGCTTGTGCAAATCTGTCTGCTGTCTCCCAGCAGTCCAGAAGCAGGCTTGTTGTCTTGGCTGCTTGAATGTGACTAAATCGTGGGGAGCAGTGGGTAAACTCCTGAAGAAAATACCTTCAAGAGCCAAGAGGGAAGGAGCATTGTCCCCCTTCCAACCAGTTACTTGAAAAAACAACAAAACAAGAAACAGCAAAAAGCAAAAAGAGTAAAGAGTACTCTCACTATGCTTGTTGGTTATTGGGGGTGGGGGGGAAGAAATCTGATTATGCTCTACAACTCTTGTACTAAGAGCAAAAGACAATTCAATTTTCTTTTATCTTACTCATGAAGATCTTGTGCTTAGATATCCTGGCCAAAGAAAAGATAGGCAGTGGGCCTGCATGTTTCAAACATCCAAATGCTGCTTGCTGCAGTGAACCCTAATGCCTGACACTTGCAGTTGCCAAAGGGAAGTGCCAAGTCTTTAAGCTCTATAGAAAGTTTCTTAGCATACAGCCAGCTGGAGTCTCTCCTACGCTCTGGAGTTTAAAAAAAAAAAAAAAAAATTACGTTTAAAAATTTAAAATTAAAGACTTGTTATTTTTAAGCCATTATTGTTTATTTGGTGTGTGGTGGGGGGAAATGACAACCTGTCATAAATACCTTAACCATCAATTTATTCATGTGAAACTTGAATGTTTTGTCCCTTTCTGAAGTTTCAGAGGCAGAAGGTACAAGTTTTCAGTTCTCTTCAGATGGACTGTTTTAAAATTCAGGGTTAATCTATTTCTGTGACTTGAGTATCAATGCCGGCACTGACATGTTTGCTCTTCACAATGTAACCCCTTTGACACCTCGCAAGTTTGGTTGCGTAACAAGGTGTCAGTTACAAGGATGAAAAGCAGGAGTGTGCTGTAAGGGCTGAGGGAGATCTGTTGACCTGGAACCAGTCACATCTGTAGAAGCATTTAGACAGAGATCTTCATAAGCCAGGAGTACTACTTCAAAAGTGTAAGTTAAAAACTTGGGAGTCATCAGCTTACTGAATGGTAAGGCCTGTCTGGAGTATTTGTGATTACCGATTTTTAAAAAAGCATTTAACAGTGAAAAATGAGGCATGACTTGAAAGCAAGATCTCATGGCTTTTGAAAGTGCGTACATTTCAGTTACAGCACATCTTTGTGCAAATGCAACTTGCTGTACAAGTATAGTATCAGCAAGCCTATGAAAATCAGGGCTGACTTTGATACACACTTTCAAATTGTGACATGTAAAAAACCTTATTGTTTCCTTTGTTATAATGACAGTTCACTTCTATGAACTATGAATGATTTATGGGAATAGACACCTTTAACTTACAATGTAGAGTTTGAACTTCTGATACTTCATGAATTATGGAGCAAAGATTTTGTTTTGGGGCTATATCATTTGGGGCCATTATATTGCATTTTGCAGAGGTCAGAACTTGGTTTACTTATTAGCAGTAGTAGTAGAACTGACTCTTATCTTAGTTCAGAAGACACATTTCTTCCTCCAGTAGCCTATAGGTGAAACAAATCTCTGAAGACTTCTACCTTCTGAAGACTTCTACCTTGCTGTAATAAAGGTTGCTGGTGGGCTATGTTGTCACAGCAGCTTGCGAGTAAACACATAATGACTCTCAAATGTAAACACCATATTTAGAGTATTTTTTCTTTTCTCTCTTCTCTCCTCACACAGGATTGGTAGAAGTAGAGGGGTCTCAGCTCTCTGCCTTACATACCATAACAAAGGTGGTTCTTTGGTGCCCTGTTTGCTGTCCTGGTGCTTGGCTGCTGTTGATTAGTGAAGTTTTTGGCCATTTCAGGTCTTAATCCAGTTGCACTATCTGGATTCTGGTGTCCTACATCCCTCTTCATCTCCAAACATTTGGTGTCTCCTTCTAGAGTAGTACCTAGACTAGGTACCTCTCTCACCTCAGCCTTGCCTTGCTATTCATCCAAAACCAAAATGATAGTTGGCAAGCTCAGCCCTTCTAGGATGGGAGAGTGAACACAACCTGCAGTTATAGATTGCAGATTGCTTCCCTAAGCAGATTGATGCTGAGTGGCTGTGTGCTAGGAGCAGCTCAGCTCTTGTCAGTAGGGACCTGGTTATAGAGACAAGTTGCTCTGGGGTTGCAGAAAAAAATGGACTAGAGGAAGGAAGGAAGAATTGGGGAGGGGGGAAAAAGTTTATCTGCGTTCAGAGGTAAACAGTGGCCAGCACCACTAGTTGTCCCTTGCTGCTGTCTACTAATTCATTTCCTACTGGAACAGCACTGGATTCTGCTGGGTCGTTTGTAACACTTCAGGAGTTAAGTGCCCTAGAAAAACCCTAGAAAAGTCAAGTAGAGGTCTCTTGCCTCCAATTTAGGAAGGATTTTGAAATTACATTTTCCTAGAACTTTATAAATTGTCTTCTGGAATGTGTTATGGATTCCTTTGGATGTTAGGAGTAAGCCCTCAAAAATATATCTTATTTAAGATTAATCTTCTGTAGTGCAATTTGTAGTGTGGTTATAAAGGCTGTTTCTGTGCAGCTGATTGCTTCAGAAGGAGCATGTTGAGGATGCTACAGTTGATTGAACTGCAGTTATCCGGGATGGAGGTGGGGTAACATCCTTTGGCTACATGAACCCGCTAAAACCGGAGCGCTTTAAAAGAGAGGAAGGGGAGCATCCCCTTGTCCCATCTGTGCAAAGGAACCACTTCTTCACAGGGAGGCAGTGAGAGTTAAATCATTGTTTCCAAAATGTTCCAAAGTTTTGGAGCAAGAATGGCTGTGGAGTGGGACCAAAATCAATATCACCTTAGCAAGTCCAAGTTGTCCATCTTGGAAAAGTGGAGACGGAAGGAGATTTTGAGAGTTGGTTGTTGTAGGTGTCTCCTCGACCTGGGAGATCCTGTGCTTAAGGTTAATGTGTTTACTTTGTAGTAGTTTATATCTTTAGTATCAATGAAAAGTAAGCAAAGAGGAAAAGCAGTTGGTGTATCCCTTCTCTAATGTGTATACACATGATTAATCATTTTCTGCAAACGGAGGAAATTGCACAGAAAAGGTGCAGTTACAGGAACAGGAAATGGGCCATTTTAAGAGGACTTTGTGCTTTTCCAGTGCGTGGAGTGACTTTAAATGGGGAAGGCTTATTAAATTAATAACTCAGGAAACAGTAAATAAATAAAATGTGAGACACTTAAATTAAGTGCCAGGGCTTGGATCCAACTTTGGAGGATAACACAGGAAACTTGAAAGCACGGAGTGCAGTGCTTTTTGCGAGGCAAGTTTATCTCCGTTCCGCTGCCCGGTGGTGAGGGATGGGAGGCCGGGGGCTAACGGCTCTCGCTGTCAGGGCAGTGCAGACGGGAGGGCTCCTCAGCGGGGCCAGGGCTGCCCTGCCCCTCGCCAAGGCCGACGGCCATGGGCTGCGCGGCCTACATGGCGGCCTCGGCGCGGGAGGGTTCCGGAAAGTTCCCCAGGCCCTGCCATGTGGGAAAGGCTAAAGGAGGGCCCTCTGCTGGGGCTGAGGTGTCACCTTGGCTTTTCCAGGACGTGCTTTAGGCTTTGTGCCGTGACTGCTTCTGTAGGCAGGGAGGTTTGCACCATTAGCTGGTCAAAGGGACTCCCAGGTGTTGTGTTAAGGCTGGCAATAAAACATACACAGTCGGCTTTGTGCTGAGGACGTGAATGATGAATGCTTAATAGTTCAGAAGCCCAAACGCACTGGCTTTAATGAGATCTGGGCTTGTGCATAACAAAGCAAAAGATGAAACTTCCTAGGGAAAAAAAATGTAATGTTCAACATGAATGATGCGTTAGCTAGAGCCAGGCACTTCTGAGAGCTAATTGCAAGTATAATTAAACTCTTGAAAGTAATGACTCACAAAGGATTTACCTCCTTTAAAGGGGAAAGATTTTTCACTCCCTCCTCCCATTTAAGAAGTCTCAAGTGTATTTTATATATGTCTTTCAGACTGTTCTTTGGCCAGTGATCATATGTAATCCAGTACTCTTCATCTGATCAAAGTCTTTGCACTGAAATGTATACATTGATTTGCTTTTAGACCATGAGTGATCTGTAGTTATTGACTGAGTGAGGGGGTTCAGATGTGTTATTAATTTGGGGATGGCCAGCTAATGTGACCTGACGTTGGCATAATCATGAGATTCCTGAAAATAATAGGAGTAGTGTAATAAATAGGAATATTGATAAGAGACCGCTAGAGTCCAATATGAATCCCTCAATAAAAGCAGATGATAAATATTATGTAAAATACTTAAATATTTTGTAGATAATTTCATTAAAATAAGTATGTTTGAATGAGGAAGAAGTTCAAAGACTTGTTTCGATCCCTAAATCTGTAATCTCTCTCTCTGCCTCTAAATATATATATATATATATAGAGAGAGAGAGAGAGAGAGATAGATAGATATTCTTTTTTTTTTTTTTCCAAACTGTGGTGTTCTTTAACCTCACTCAGGTTTTTCTTTTCTTCCCTCGATTTCTTGGATCAGTTATCCTTGCTTCCCACTTGGGGACTTTTTGGTTGATGTTTTTTCACAGAACAAAATTCAAGTTCACTTTTTCTTCTCTGAAAATGAGATTCCTTTTGGATTTGCTTCATGGAAGTCTGCAAGGTGCTATATAATGAGTAGGGAATGTGGGTCAGTAGACTTTCTAAAGAAATGTTTTCAAGATCTAGCTATTCATGCCCTTTTTCTTCATTTTTCTGATGCTGTTTCTAGGTGACCTTGATTTTTACCTATGTCCCCTGCATTTGTGTACATTATAATAGTCACAAACACTTGTTTATGCACCCATGTGTAGTAAGTATATAGCATAGATAACATAAAAGGTACCAGTTATACCATGGTATATATGTTGTCTGTAACTAATTCAGCTTTGGGTTTTTGACTATCTTGTATGTTCTACCTGCCTTATGCAGACATTCTTTCACTATTGTTTTTGAAGCTGTAGTTGCTGTTGGATAATATGATTCATCCCCTCTCTCCTAAGACTGAAAGCCGCTTGATCTTTTGGAGATTATATTCTGAAGCCACAGTAGTCCCTGAGAGAAAAATGTACTGTTTTACTTTACAGATTTGGAACTCATTTTTGTAAAATATCTGCCAACACTTAATTTAAAAATGCTTCAGACGTCTACTGAATTTCTGGGACTCTTCCAGCTGATGTGAATGCTTTTTCAGATGCATTACTTCCAATTTTGGAAATATATTTCGCTAGCGATTTCGTAAGTAAGATCTATCAGAATTGTAACCATAAGTGAGAATTATATACCTTTCTGGCACATCTTGTTGATAGTAGGTCTGTAATATTAGGTCAGACTTTTCTATTGTGGCTCCCTTCCCCTTTTCACCATAGGACTTCTGAGTCTTGAGTCACCAAGCCTTGATTCTCTACCAAAAAAAAAAAAATGGTTAGCCTTTCACTGCCTGTATTCCTGCATGAAATAAATTTCAGGGGAACGGAAGCTGTTAAATGTGCTTTGTGCTTGTGTTGGGCAGACAAATGTTTTTGATTTCCTTTGCTGTTATGTGACATAGACCCCAAAATAAATTAAAGGGAAAGACTTAGCTTATTAGACTCACTTCATTATTTTCTTCTCTATAAAAGAGTGCTACTTGATATTGAATCTAGTTTTTTTTTCAGTTTTTCTGGCTCTGTTTTCTGCTCTTGGGGACTTTTTTTTTTTTTTTAGATGGACAACGAGAAGAATAAAGTGGTAATGCATAAGCATGACCCTGCATTCCCAGAGCTCCTTTGTTTGCAGGATCTCCAAGTGTGCGGCCCTAGTTTGATATCAGCCTTGTTGTTTGAAATTACATCGGGGCTTTCCATGTGCACCAGAACTTTCCTCATTTTTATTGAAAGTAAAATGAAACAAAGCAAAACAGTTTCTCTTGGAAGAGAATTTAATTCTCATCTTCAGACTGCCGATATCTTTGCAAGACCTGTGACTTTATCATACAAAGCATAGATTGTTCTTCAGACCTACTCAGTTATAGGATCTGTCTGCAATAAAATTGTTCCATGTGTGAAGTGTTTAAGGGTGTAATTTAGACAATTATGTTAATATTTATCTTGAATAAAACTATAGGTTTAGTTTATGTAGACTCTTCTTTGTCAGATACTAAGAACATCCAAAGTAGGTTTTTTGTAGAGCAAAATGATTGCTTATGTAGAATAGTATCTCAGAGGTAGCAGACTGATGGCAAACTGCTTACATGCGCTATAATTTAAACAAAAAATTTAATGTGTTCTTGTTTAATGGGTAAATATTAGCTTTATATAACACTAAGGATTGTGAGTCTACTACTCCCTTGTTAAATAAAGATTTTTTGTGGTTAATCACAGGGGCTGTAGTGAACCAGAAGAAAGTTGCTGCTTATGTGTTACTGCTGCTATTCTGATTGCAATGACATGACAAGATCACATAATGAGGCAGTAGCAGCGTTGAGGAGAAGACTTAGGCATCTCCAGATTCTCAATGATCTCTTTTAGATTTTTTCAAATTATTTGCAGACAAAGCAAACAAAAATATTAACCAAACCTAAAGAGCAACTTGAACAGAGGAAAATGGGAATATGACTAAAAGCATATGTAACTGACATAAAGGTTAAAAGTAGTTATGCTAAGTTGTAGTTGCCCTGTAAGCCAAGTTTTACAATGCTGGGAAAATGGAGGTGCAGAGAACTGAAAAGGTTTCTAGATACAAACTTACTATCCTATCTATAAATCAGTTGAAGACAAACTTGACCATCTGTTTAATGATACTATGAGATAAATTAATGGGAAAAATATCCTTTCCTTGTTTTGGATGTTGTGGGGACTCATCTAGTAGCACAAACTTGCATTGTGATAAGAGCTATGTAACTTGAGTTTTGTACTCTAAAACTATAGACTAAACTTATAACTTAACAGCAGTGTAGCTGCTTGTCATGGCTGTACTTGTATGGATATCCAAGGCAATTGAGTCATTGGTTCCCTGAAACTCCCCAGATAAACATCTGAACAGAGGAAATAACTGCTGGTTTGAAATGGGGGACTGACTAGATATGAGATGCTAGACATCTTCCAACTACAGTGTCAAAATAACTTGAGGGGAGCTTTCCAGGTAGGCATATTGGACTGTCCTGAAGGTTCCCTCAGGGTATTGACACAATTAAGAATATTAATTCAGAAACTAAGTGGAGAATCTACCCTAGAGACCCCCTGCATAGTTTCTGCTGTTCAAATCATGTGCAGACAATACATATCTGAAAGGTCAAAAACTGTTCCAGCAGACGCGCAAGTAGTTATGCAAGATAATATTTTGTATATAGTTCAGATAGCTGGGAATGTTTTGTATGTAGCTTATAAAAAAATCAGGTGATGCATCATGGATATGCTGTAGCAATGATGTGAGACCACTCTCCACTTGGATTTTAATAATTCAGTCTAACTTGATCCAGCTGAAGATGCTGTTAAAAGGACCCTCTAAGTGAGATTCCCATTGTTTCCCCTGGAAGTCAAATATAAAATGGTCTACTTGCAAATGTAACCAAGGGAAGAGAATCTCTTTCGATAAAGTAAAACTATTTAAACTCTGTGGTGTTTCTAAAAAGTGCTTCCTCTATATTGGCTCTTCCAGAATTTTGGTTGTCAGGTTTTCACATGATTTATAGAGGCTTATTTCTTAGCTTACAAGTTGTTTGTGGCTCATTGATGGAAGTGGAATTTTTATGTTCTATCAATGGCATCCTATTTCCTAGCTGTAGATGACATAGAAGAGGGAGCCAAGTTCCATATGTTCACCAGCATTAAGTGTAGTCTGCTCTAACAATGGGAAAACTCTCTTTATAACACACAACCTATCAGTAGTCTTGTGTGAATTCAGAAATTTGTTACGGAAGTCTTTAAAGATGTGTTACATTTGCCTCATACCTTATAATTTTTTTCTCTGTTATATTTAAATTTTTCAGCAAATTAAAGTATTGTAGTCAGTCATTGAATAAAAACTTCCTAAATAGATGTCTAAGCATGTATCATTTGCTCTGTGTTATCATATTATCAACAGAGGGTTGTCAGATAGTGAGAATTGCCAGCTATGGGGTGAGTGTGCTTAAAACTTGCACTGTGTTCATCTTAATTTCTTGCTTTTATTGTAATAGGAATTTGAACAACTGCCTTGAGTTTAAAAAAAATTGCTGATGAACTCAGAATTAGGAATGGATATGTTGAGTTTGTCTAGTTTCTAATGCACCTGAGCAAAAGGAGTTTGAAAGTTGAGCTGAAATATGAATGTTCTTAGACTTCTGTTTTATATTAAAACAGGTAAAAGGTTATATGCACCATCCAGTAGGCAGAAGAAAAAAAAAAAAAAGTAGCTCGGAAAGGTGATTGGGTGGGGGAATGATTTTCCCCTTCTGCATAGAAACAAGTAGGAAGAAAAAAGATAAATTCATGGAAAATCAGATGTATGTGGCATTCTCTTTTACTGCAGCATAGCCCTTTTGAAGGACTATGTATGGTATTACCTACCTCACTTAGATATTTAGGCTTTTTCTTGATTTGAAAATGTCTATTTTAAAATCAGACTGCTCTTGGGAAAGAAA
>JAVCKT010097020.1:0-12207 GCA_032273925.1 Rhynchotus rufescens | reverse complement strand
GCAGTCTTTTGTGCTGTGTGCGGTGCCTGCTATTCACAGGGACATAAATGAGAACTATTCAGCCCGCCGAGCAGTGTATTACTTGAAAATTCTTCTGGGTTTTTGTGACGAAAATGAAAAATGCCTGTTATTTATGCAAGGGCTAACGAGGAATATCAGGTGCCGTGCAGGCCGGCTGCTCCTGCGCTCCGGGCGGCCGTGGCTGGACAGGGGAACGGAGGCCGAGCGCCGGCCTCGCCACGGCAGGGATTGGTGTCCGTCCCCCAAGGCCAGAGCCCAGCGGTGCCTTGTTGGAGCTGGGGGAGCAGGTGCCCTGTCTAGATCAGGTCTGTAGCCCGTAAAGGTTGTGTGTGGTGGCAAGCTGCCAGCTGGGAAGGCAGAATAATAACAAGGGGAATGTGCTGAGGGTGGGAAGGAGAGGCAGTAACCTACGCTGTGGGTTTTAGAGGTGCTTGGATTGCAGACTGCAAAACCTCGTAGAAAATGATGCTGAGAGCAGGGCAGTATGGCGTGTAATAGTGAGCTGCTCAGCTTGGACTGACTCTTTTTCAAACTAGCAGTAGTCAGTACAATTTGTGTCCTTTATCAGTTGAAAAGAGGAGCATTGATTGTGTTGGGGATTAGCTTCAAACCCTAGGGAGAGGAGAGTGCCGGTAATTTGTTGCACTCTGCTCTTGAGAGAGGGCAGTTGCTAGCCCTGGACAAAAAGGCACTTCCCAGGGAGCAGGTGCATGGAAGACCTTTCTCAAAACCGCAGTCAAAGCTGCCTAGGCTTCCTGTGCTGCAAATACTACCCAGTCGCATATTGATCCTCAAAACACTCAGTTCTCAGGAAAAAGCTAGGTGATGGTTGACAGGGAGCGCTTCACACATGGACAGGGCTGTTAGTAAGAAGCAAAATCATAGCAGGGAAAGATGTCCATGTTTTTAAGCTGTGTAGACAGCCCTTCAAAGAGGTGCAGTTGGCTTTCCTGGGGGTTTGTGCAGGACCACTCCGTCAGTAAGATTCTCTTCTGCGATTAGCTCTGCTGATGGATAGTGCCGCGTAACTTGCACTGAGCCTGAGGCTGGAAAGGAGAGATTTTTCTCTCCAGTTTGTCTTAAGTGACTCCATTAGTGTGGGACAGACTGAAACATTTTTAACCAAGATAAATCAGGTGTGCAAAAGTCTCTCTCGTGCTGCTGTGGAAAGCAGGAAATCGTGCAGGAGCCAGAAGAAGTCTCCTGGCCCCCGTTGCCTTCTCTGCAAGCAGATGTGAGGCTACAGCATTAGCCAAGCTTGATGGGATAATGCTGTGCCTGCCCAGACATGAGGATAGTCCGCCCAGTGATGGTCCGCCAGAGGTGGCCATCCCGTCCTAGAATAAGTCCTTAAGAGCATTAGATTCCTGGACCCCTTTAGCTTACTGAAATGGAGCCTGTGATTTGGGGGAGGGGGTGCTTTTTAGTAAAGCTGTTTAAAAGCCTGAGACCTTTCCATAGGCAGCTGCTCTCAGTGATGTTGAAGAAGGAAACAGCTGCAGAACCGGGCTCAAATAAGCACGTTGAACATCACTAGGCTAGTGCGAGCCAGCGCTATTTACCCTGCATCTCCTTATAGGATTAAGACAAACAGTCTTTAGGAGGGCTTAGCGGAGAGTTTAAGGAGCTGTCACCTTCTGCATAACCACTCATAGTAAACAGGATTTACTGCTTTCAGTCAGGAACTAAGTAGGTAGCAGCAGGTAGTTACTCTACATAATGGTAATGTCGAAACATTGCTTTTTAATTGTAGTCTCTGCAGAAATTTAAACACTTCATATATTTTGCTGGTTATATATGAAGCCAGAATTGCTTTGCCACATTGAATATTCTCAGTACATGAATATTTAATGTAATGCAGAGGTTAGGCTGCTAGGAGTATACAAGATAGCTTTAAAAGCTGTGCTTGTGGCCTTTGTTGTTACAAGTGTATTCTTGTTTACCATCTTGCATCAATCAGAATTGGATATCTCTTTAGGGGTTTAAGAAATGGTTTTAAAAATTGAGGGTCAAAGAGGGGGAGCATGTCATGAGTTCCAGCATTTTAGTCACAATCAAATACCTCAGACAGTGTGTACCAGTTCGTATGGATGGTTATGCCTTGATGTTTATCTGTGCTTTTAGTTAGGTTATGCTGTTTCATGGAATCAAAGATTTTTGTCTATTTCATTGTTTTAGTAAGAGAAAACTTAGGTTTGCCTTGATTGTTGGTGTGTTGACTGGGTGCATAACCTCAGCAGGAAGACTTGACATCTCACAGTAGAATTCTTACATAATGGCAGAAAAAAAGAAAAAGGACCAGAAGTGGTCTGCAAAACTCAAGTCTGAGCTACGTGTGTTGTCCGTCAGTGGGCCCTGCTAATCTTAGCTTTATGTTCCAATGTTTCTGTGTAGCTCTTTTGACAGCAAATTTGTGTATCAACAACAAGGAGTTGGACCAATTGAACAGGACACCATTCTGGTGCTGAATCCAAATAATGCTCAACTGCTTCATTCCACGGGCAAAAATCTGTAAGTTATTTTGCTCTTATTAGCAAAAATTAGCATAAGAATGTTAACATTATATATCTAAAGTTCTAATATAGGTATATAAAATTAGTTTTAATTTCAGGGGTGTGTGTGTGTATGTGTGTATGTGTGTGTGTGTATTTTTATATAAATTTTATATTTTTATATAAAAATATATAAAATATATATAATATATATATAGTAAATATATATATGTAATATATATAATAAAAATATATAAAATAAAATATATAATAAAATATATAATAAAAATATATAAAAATAATATAAAAATATAAAAAATATATAAAATATATAAAATATATTATATAAATATATTACATTTTTATATAAAAATACACACACACACACACATATTATTATTTATTATTTATTTATTCATTTATTTATTTTTGCCCTGGAGAGTTCCCGTTTGGTATCCTCACTGCTTTAGCTTTCTAGGAATTCATATCATTTCATCTATTAGCCAGACTAACAGAAACAAATTAAGAGAAACAGAGGTGGCCAGTGTATATCGTCCTTAAAGGTAACAAATATTAGTCCTGGTGATGTACCTGAGATGGAGGGAATTCCAAAGTTAAAACTTACGTTGAGAAACTTCTATCTTATGAAGCTGTTTCCTTCATTAAATGCTACATGTTGTTATTATGGAGAGCATTTGGTGGCTTTCAGAATAAAAAGTGAAATCTTGAAAACCCTCTTTTAAACTATTCGTCCTCAAACATGTTTTTAATTCAGTCCCTTGATATTTGTGATTGCAGATTTTATTTACCACATGGCTTGAGTATAGACCAAAATGGTAACTACTGGGTCACTGATGTAGCACTCCATCAGGTATGTTTCTGAAGCCTCCGTGTCAAGACCTTAAAACTTATGCCAAAGATAATTTTTGTAGTTTCCTATGAATTTGATACCACTTATTTAGCTAAGGCTGTTTTTAGCAAATTAAGAAAACACCTGGAAAAAAAAAAAAAAAAAAAGAACCTCAGGGCCATATAGTTGTGTGGAGTAATTTGTTACATGGACAAGCAGGAATGAAAGTTGCTCTTTTAAAACAGTGTCTCCCCTGTTACAGAATAGATGATCCTGCTGTAGCTCTGCTCGGCAATTCCTGTGTTCCCATACCCTGAATGTAAAGCTAAGCCATGTATGGAAATCACAGGAAATTTTTATTTTGTGCAGAAGTTTCCAAGAGTTGACACTGCTGTAATAGCTGCTAGTAGATCTCACAGTCAATATACTAAGGTCATGTTTGGTAATGCGTTTGTTTTATGCCAAAATAATAGATATGTTTTTCCATAAGCAGTTATCCCTCTGGTGTATCATCTTCCAGAATTAAGACCTCTTATCTTTTCCCATTGACTTAAAAAAAAGGTTTTCAAATTGGGAGCGGATGATAAAGAGCCATTACTGCTCTTAGGAACAGCGCTGCAACCGGGCAGTGACAGAAACCACTTCTGTCAACCAACCGATGTGGCCGTGGAGCCGGTCAGCGGCACCGTCTACGTCTCTGACGGCTACTGCAACAGCCGAATCGTCCAGTTCTCTGCGAGCGGGGCCTTCCTCAAGCAGTGGGGTGAAGGTACGGGTAGAGCTTCAGCAGTGGGTGAAGGTACAGGGAGAGCCTCAAGCAGTGGGGTGAAGGTACAGATCGAGCTCGTGGTGCTGAGCTGATAGCACTGCTGTTGTGAGCTCCTGCCATCACGAGCCCTGAGCTTATCAACATTATTTCTTTTCTTTGGATCCATTACAGTAATGTCTTCAAAGGTGCTCACTGAGTTTTGGCCTTCTGGTTCTCTCACTTCTGGTTATACAGCTAGCCAAAGTGGGTATTTATAAATTCCTTAGTATTAGGGGGACTGTCCTAAACAACTAGCTAGTTTGTTCTTGGGCACGTTTCTGTCCAACTCAGACTTATGTGTCAAGCATTCCGCTACTCCACGTATTAACAGAGAAATAACCAATGCATAAATTCAGATTTTGCAAAGACAGCAGGGTAGAGCAGTGTAGCTCACCTAAATGAACAAAGCTGCCCAGAGTGTGTGTGGCGGGGGAGCAAACCAAGTGAGTTTATTCTTTTCCTGTGCATTAGGTGGAATGTGGTGGTTTCTGGTCAGGGATGATGGTGTCAGTGTGCACCTCGACACACATCTGTGTGGTTTACATTACAGGCACTTCTTCCGACGGAGCCAGACCCGGGCAGTTCCGTATCCCTCACAGCTTGGCCCTGATCCCTGAATTCAGTCAGCTCTGTGTCGCAGACAGGGAGAACGGTCGCATCCAGTGCTTCGCGTTGGAGACGGGGCAGTTCCTAAGGGAGATCAAGCACAAGTCATTTGGAAGAGAGTTGTTTGCCGTTTCCTATGTGCCAGGTAATTGCTTCGCGTGTTCTTCGCATTGCAAGTGGTTGTTCAATGGCACTGCATCACAATATACAGCATTATTGCATTAACAGTGCTATTGTGTATCTTAGATATTTATTCTCTCTCAAAGGCATGCGGATGTAATGGAGAATTTTAGAACCATATTATTTTGGGAAGGAGGAAAAAAAAGCATAGCATATGATGTCTGCTCCTGAGAAATTATTAATTGACTCCCTAAATATGATGTCACGAGTAGATGAGACTGTTTCTCTGTGATTGCACAGGCAAATAATTAGTTAATAACAATATTTTAAAATATTCATTTCAAGCTCCATTAAAGAGAGCAAAATAAAAGGCTTCCAAACAGTCAAGGAAATTACTGAGTTTCTGAAAAGAAAAAAAAAAATAAAATGAAAGCAAACAGTTCTTAAAAGTTGTGGGCTTTTTAAATTTTTATTTTGATTTTTGTTTTTCCTCTTAAAGCTTGACTAAGGAATACTGTATTATTAGGCTAGACATTTAATACTAGGATGCTTATCCATGTACTCAGGAACCTTATTCTTTGTTATGGACTCTACCATCTTCATGGCAGCCAGAATCATTGCTAGTCCCAGTGGAATATTAACCTCTAACTTGCCTCATACCTTCAGTATTCAAACCGAGATGGCTCCTCTGACCTCTCTACTACAAAAAAAAAAAAAAAAAAGTATATATTGAGTGGGGAAGTCTCCTCAGCACCTTCAGCGACAAAATCAACACAAACATTGAGCTTTATCCTGTTGTCTTGGCAAGTTTTCCATGTCTTAGAAGCCGAAGTTACACCTGTGCCTTCCCTGCAGTGCTGGGGTTTCCTGAGGAGTTGCGTGTGTCGCGCTCACTGTCTTTCCTGGGGCCAGCTGCCTTCGGCTGTGCTGTGACACCCGCTCCCGCCGGCAGCCAGCAGCGTATGGATTGCCAAAGCAGTGTGCTTGTTGTTGCAGGTGGTCTCCTCTTCGCCGTTAACGGAATGCCTTATCCTGGAGAGACGGAACCAGTGCAAGGATTTGTGATGAACTTCTCTACCGGAGAGATAATTGATACTTTCAGTCCTGTTAGAAAGGTAGAGTATTGCACAGACTGCCTTGTGCATCTTATTGATGCTGGCAACATCTTCTTCACTTGTAAGACACTTGGGAAAATGAGATGTTTCGCACTGCGTAGAATAGAATGCAAAAGGAATTGTTTGATATGAACTTGATAAACACCCTTGAACTTTGAGCCTTGCATTCTACCTGTGCTACATGTTTGAAGCCTCAAGATGATCCTTCCGCTAGGAGAAGTCTGGTTTTTTGTTGGCAGACAGTCCTTAAAAGCTAATTCAAGAGGAGAATGAAAGTCTGGAAATATTCTTATATTTAGGTACTAGAAGGATGACAAAAAAGAAAGAGTATATTCCTGAGCTGGAGAGCAGTGAATAGCGTGGCCACATCCCTTCTTTGCAGGACTTTAGTGCAGAAGCTGAGGCTAAACTTAATTGACACAGTATTTCATGAAAGTAAGTACAAACTGTGTGTACTGTTTAAAAAAAATAATGTAAAGTCTCATAAATTGTGTTAGAATGGAGAGTAAATGCTAGGCATCCTGTGCTAGGTAGCCTGCATGCTGTGTTGTTTGCAGTCCTGTTTTAAGCCAGTGATAGGAAAATTGGTTTGGGGAAGAATCTGTTAATTCCTACATCTAGACTAGACGATTCAGGACAGGTATCCAGGCCAGAGCAATACCTGTTTCTGTAGAGGCTTCACCTTCATGGGTGGTTTCTTATTCCAGGTTCCTTGGTTTCTCCATTCTAGGGTAGTGGAACTTTCCTCACCTTTGGATCTTTTTGCTCTGGGGAGTAGCAGTAGTAGTTGGGAAGACATTTCTTCAGAATAAAGGCAGATATTTTTGAGTTGTTCAGTAAACTAGTTTTAAATTGCCTCCCAAATCAGAAGTACCTTGGAATTTACTCAGCAAACAGCTGAGTTTATTGCTTCTCGTGGAAGCTCCTCATTTAATTAGTTGTGGATACCAAGGTTCAGAGCAAGAAATGAATTTGAAGGATAAAGCCAAGCAGAAGAGCCTGGTCTATAAAAACCAAAGGTTAAGCGGTCAAATCTTCAACCTGTGTCACAAACTTGTCTGTAGCTTTTGTGCTTATGACTAAGAGACTGTTTATAATATAATTTCTGGTATTTCTCATGATCTGTTGTTTATAACATGCCTTAAAGAGTCTAATATGTCATCTCTACTAAGTTAGGGGTTTTCATCCATTAAAATCCTTGCTTGGGAAATAGGATCCTCTATTCACCTACTCCATTTGGAACAGTTATAAGCAGTGATGTGTTTCCACCGAATGCCAGCACCTTGCCTTGGGAGAAGGAACAGCTCAGGTTTAGGCTGAGTTGGATACAGTAGCAGTGTATCAATACTTACAGCTGCTGTTCCGGTGGCATGTTTGTATGCTGCCTTTAAGGTTGCTTCCTTTGCTTAAAAGTTTTACAAAATGTCATTTGATAGTGATAGTATAGCCATATGATTACAAAAAATAACCCCCCATTGATAAGCTACATTTATCTTAGACATCTGTTCACTACTATAGCTGATACCTGTGTGTGCAGGATACTTGTGGTAGCAAGTTGAGCTTTCAAATGGATTATTTCAGAGGATAAAATTGATTGCAGGAATATAGATATAAATTGCTTAGCAGGAATATACCTAGCAATCTCCCTGTTGATGTCCCTAGAGAAAGCAAACACACACAAGAAGTAGGAAATTCCTCCCCTTTGCTCATATTAGGCCTTGCCACCACAGTCCCCTATGATTTCAAGTCTAAGGACATGTCCAAGTTCAGGGTTAAACCAGGCTTTTTATTTTGTGTCAGGCTGTGAGTGTGTAACTCTCAGGTAACCTGTGACTGTTTGTCCTTACAGAGCTTTGAGATGCCACACGATGTTGTTGCCTCAGAAGATAAAACAGCGTTTGTTGGAGATGTTCACGCTAGAACAGTATGGAAGTTCACATCCACAGAAAGTGTGTTTTTTTTGTTCTCAAGTGTCCCAACTTTAGAGCCTCGGATAAGTAAACGCTGGCAAAACTTTGGTGGCTTAATGATAATTTTAGTATATTGGGAGTTCTGCCTGAAGTTGCATGTGGCAGCGCAGATGTTTTTAAAAGACCACTTTGCTGTGTTCTGGTAGGCAGAGTCCTAGGCACATAAATTGATTTGTCACAGAGGGAGGGATCAGAAGGCACTTGCCTCACAGTATCCCTTATCACGTTGCTAGTACACACTTAAACAAAAGCAAGGCCCTTCGGCTTTTTAGTGGGGATTTTATTTACTTCTCTTAATGTATGTTTTGCTGTCAAGCAGACTTGACTACTACTTCCTTAGGGGTTGTCAAATAAGAAGTTCTTCGGGGTTGAAATAAAGCCACCAGTCAACATAGATCGTCATCTCATTGGGAGTATTTACCATTAGAAAAGGAGTCCTGTGTAATGTAAAGTCCTGTTCCTGTTAATTGGAACTACTTCTCAGTTTACTCTAGTAACCCCCAAACCAAGCAGCTTGACTTCAAGGAGAGGAACCTGATTAGTCAGACATTAACATGGCAGGATTCAGAGAGGGATTAGACCTTTCATAGCAATGACAATATAATCCACTGTTTAGTTATATAGGATGGAAAAAAACATATGAGAGATAAAGCCTCAGGCTTCAGAGCGTTAGTCAACCAGCTGAACAGTCTGCTGTTATAAATGAACTTCTGGCTAAGCCAGTTATTCCATATTTATCTGTTTATAATTCATGGATTTTGCTTTGAGGCATCTGGTACCAGCTGCTGTTGATAAAAGGAAACTGGACTAGATAAGCTGTAAGTCTGCCTGGATGTGGCTCTTTCTGATTAAAGTAATGTGAGCAAAACCACTTCTAGGCTTTATTCAAAGACATATGAGGACCCCAAAAATACTGGATTCACTTACCACTTCCAGGTCAGACAAAAAGTCCTGTGTATTTTTCTCTTCTGTAGCATATATGCAGTATAAAACTGTAGTAACTAAGCAGTGCTTATCAGCTAGCCTTTCATCCATCACCTTTCTGATTACAATGAAGACTCTGATTTTGGAGGGACTTTACACACGCCCATAAAAGCTCTCTGTAGCATAAGAAATAGTCATTTATAACGGGGTGGAGAGCTATTGAATGCTTTATATCGATTCTCTCCGGGGACGTTCAGATGCTAATGTAACTATTTACTGCAGGGTTGTGTGGTGCATTGAGGAAGCTAGCAGGGAAATGTCACTGAGCGTTGTTTTAAAATGTCACTTGTCCTGAAGAGCAATTGTGTCTTACAGAAATGGAGCATCGGTCAGTTAAAAAGGCTGGCATCGAGGTGCAGGAAGTAAAAGGTTGGTATGATACATAATGGACACAAAGGGCCCCTCTGTTTTATACTGTGGCTCTGTATGACTGTGCTGTGATAATATGTAATATGATTTTAGTGTGGCTGCTCATGCTGAGAACTTTGGCAGGGGAAAAATGCTGACTAGCTTGTTCTGTGTGTCCCCATCCTCTTATGCAGTTACTAGAGATAAAAAGAGCATAGGAGGCAAGAGAAGGTGTCTTGCTGCCCTGCTGCCTGGTAGACGCCTGTTCTGCAGCCGATCCCAACGTTTCCTTTCGTGGGTGACAGGCGCTTCGCAGGCCCTGAACCTCCAGCTCCGCCCCAGCAGCCTTTCCCCATCACCATCTGCTGTGGCCAGACTGGGATCCGTGTCAGCTCCCTCGCATGCAGAAATAGCTCGGCGAGGGGAGGGCGAGAGTTACTGCCCAGGGCTGCCTCCCGCCCGCCCCGCAGGTCTGCTTGAAACTGCATTTGGTTCATCTCCCTACGTGGCCTTTCAGCCTTGCCAGTTACATTGCTTAACCAAAAAATAACATCCTGCATATTCAGATTTATTTCCTGAGATTTACTTTCTTTCTCCCCCCAATTTATCTGCATGAAAATGAAGAGAAAAAAAAAAAAAAAAGAACAAAAAACGTGTTGGGACTTAATCAAAGGAGATAAGAAGCATGTATAGATGAGGTTGAAAGGGGCAAGATAATAAGTCAGGGAGATGAAAAGTAATTATTTTAAACCATTAATCTTCTGTCTCATAAGTCTCCTGAGCGGAAGAAGGAAATGTTCGTTTCCCTTTCAGAGCAGCGGTACCTGGCTCTGGAGAGGCCTTTGTAAAATGTTACGTTGTTCTTAACTGGTTTCCTTTGATTGAATTCAGAGCTTGTGTGGGTTGAATTAGGCCTGTGGATACAGAGAGGTATATGGGAAGCTCCAAATTGCCAAACGCAAGCACAGAGTAGAATAGGCTGACAGTATAAACAGGGAAATTCTTAGTGCCAAAACTATTACCCTTCTATTTCATCTCTCTTGCTGAATGAGGCTTCCTGAATCAGGCAGAAGAGAAGTGTTGCAGCATCCGTGGTGTAATGAACGTGGGCATAGGGGAATGCGTTTGAGCTTTCCTTAGGAAGCTACCTGACACTTCTGGTGTTGTATGGGAAGGATCCCAGTAGCACCACATGGGCATTTGCAAGTCATGGAGGAAATTTCTTATCCATCTCTGAAACTGCCTAGGGTACAGAAGTGAAATAGGCAGGAATCACTGGATGCAGTTCTGGAAAACGCTCAGGACTTCAGGAGCCAAAGGTCTTTGGTGGGAGGTAGCAGTTCTGCAAGTTTAGCCCTTTGTCACAAATTTATTTGAAAGAACAATAAACGATTTCTATTTTGTGATAATACAGCATACTGGATTTTGTTTTTTTTCATTTCTAATGTCAGAATTGTTATTAGGAGATATTTAATAGATGATAAATCATATGCCTGTTTGCAGGAATGAGGGGGTTTTGTAGGATTTGCCCATATTTATTAGAGGAAAGGAGAGGGCATCCTTCCTAGAAAGTAGTGCGACTCAGACTCTGTCTTGCTTTGGGATGTCATCAGCAGGAATTAAAGTTGTCTCATAAATGTTTGTCTTCTGTTTCCTTATTATTCAAGACTTGAGGTATCCTGTTTTTTTTTCCTTTAAGGCCTTTCTTTGTGTTGCTTGATACATATGATTGCTTATAGAGATATAGATTTCTCTTTTTTTTTTTTTTCTCTAACTCAGAAACAATTATAGAAACCAACCTGAAAAACAGCCCACAATCAACCGAGCCTCTCACGAAGGAGGAAAAGCAGCACCTGGTGCGCCAGGCCAGCACCGGCGTTTCCTTCGTCCTCATTACAACCCTCCTCATCATCCCTGTCGTCGTCCTGCTGGCCATTCTAGTCTTCATTCGGTGGCGGAGGACTGCAGCCTACGGAGGTAAGCACGAGTGCCCGAGAGAGTAGTTACCTGGAGCAGGACAGGAGCCGTGCCAGGCCGCCCTGCGCGCCGCTGCGCGCCAGGGGAGCAGCGTGTGCAGGGAGCTGTGAGCGCTCCGCGTGCCCGGAGCGCCTGCATCCCCCTCCGCCCGTGCCCTCCTGCCTCCACCTTTTCAGAACTCGGAGCTGCGTTTTCCTGTGATCACTGTGGAGGTAGAAATTGCTGTCGTGGTCACAGCTACAGGACAGCAGCAGTATCACTGTCTAAAGCGTTCCTCTTAATGCTCAGTGCATTGCTTGACCCCTTCCCTTTGGGGTCTTTAAATCCTGCAGAGCAAAAAGACCCTCCCCTGTGGGTATTGTGTGGTGTGAGCAAAAGGCAAACTGGAAGCGTGTCGGGGGGAATTACTGTGCCCTGCCATCCTGGCTGCTTTGAGAGTCAAACTCTGCTAGGTGCCTCCATCCGTCGCTGTGACAGCTTTAGTTTAGAGTAACAGTGCTAAGTGTGTAAAGTCGTCCTTATTCATATCATATAATAGTCTTTTGGAGAAACTGAGAGGCTGCGGTAGCACTTTGATCATTGCACTTGTTATTTTGTGTCACATAAATAGCTTTATCAAGTTATCCTCCAGAAGGAAGGAAGTGGATTTGGAATACACCGATAATTTAGTTCTGCCAATATCATAGGCTGAGACAGAGTATAAAAGAAGAGATAATTCAGCATTGCAATATTATTGAGGAATTGAGCTTGATACATTTTATTTGAACATCTCGGTGTGTAGCTCCCTGCTACATCGTGTTCGAATAAATACATTTAGTGTCAAAGGTGGCCACGCTCTGAACTACCGCAGCGGGGGAATTCACAGCTATGGTCCAAGGTAACATCTTGGCTTTCCACTTTGACCCACGCCTCAACC
>JAVCKT010097019.1:0-12207 GCA_032273925.1 Rhynchotus rufescens | reverse complement strand
ATAAATACCTCAAGGGAGGCAGTGAGGAGGAGGGGGCGGCCTCTTTTCAGTGGTGGCAGCGATAGGACTAGAGGAAAACAGCCACAAGCTGAGGCACCAAAAGTTCCACAGGAACTTAAGGAAACACTTCTTGACAGTGTGGGTGACAGAGCCCTGGAACAGGCTGCCCAGAGAGGTTGTGGAGTCTCCTTCTCA
This sequence comes from Rhynchotus rufescens, assembly GCA_032273925.1. Classification (NCBI taxonomy): domain Eukaryota; kingdom Metazoa; phylum Chordata; class Aves; order Tinamiformes; family Tinamidae; genus Rhynchotus; species Rhynchotus rufescens. The sequence continues at coordinate 12,012 of JAVCKT010097019.1, read as the reverse complement.
TCTCATGAATATCTTTAAAACCCACTTGGATGCAATCCTGTGCCACGTGCTCTAGGTGACCCTGTGTGTGCAGGGGAGTTGGACTAGATGACCTCTAGAGATCTCTTCCAACCTTAAGGATTTTATGATTCTATGATTTTACTCAAAGAATTTTAGAAATTGAGCCAGCACTGCAGGCAATTCAGCAGAAACACTGCAGTTGGAGTTGGCACACCCTCTGAAATCACATATATCATCTTACAATTATATTGGTGCTGACTGTTTTTACAGCATTTAATAGGATCTGACCTTATTAATTCCCACCTTTATTATATATTCATTGACAGTAACTGTCACAGCTACCGCTTAAGAACCCTAATTTTCACAAAATTTCTCTTCTGATCAATGAACCTTAGCAACTGAGGGGCTCATCTAGCAGCTGTCAACTTCTGCTTTCGCAATACTGAATCAGAACTGGTGAATCCAAAAGGATAGCAATAGAAAAACACATGAAGTTTTGCATTCCAGGAAGAAGTGCTCTAGCAAAATATGACCTTTGCCTAGCAATGATCTTTCTTTAGCTAGTGAAAGAGTTCAAATTTGACTCATAGGTATATGCTAGAGACCAGTCATATCTATACCTAATTAGACATTAATTGAAATTCACTTAATTCAGTTCGATTAAAAAAGGAATAATACTGTCTGATCCCTATTACTGATAGAACATCAGTTGCTCTGATACACTACCCCTTCTCCACAAAGGTCTCTAATTCAAACATGCTCTTTTAATTACCTACAAAAAAGCTTTTGTTTTTAAACTTGTCATTAATTAATTTTTTTAAACTATGACCATGTTATTGATGTGATAAGCAATAGCCTAAAAATAAATAAATGAAAATTGCAGGGGACTAGGAGGAGTGTAACAATTTATTGTCAGTTGGGAATTCAAATTGGGATCTGAGCCACAAATTCTCTCTGATTCTGTATAGTGCTTTCAGACACGCCATTAATATCCTTTACTTCTCAGGCCAGTCAGGCCCTGGAGAACTGCACTGTACATTCAGCTCCAGAAAAAAAGGAGCTCTCCTTGCATTACTAGCATAAAACACTTTGCAGCTGACCTGAGTGAAGCTGAGAACCACATAACTGCATTCACTGAAACTTCGCCTATCAAAGCAAAATTTCAAGACAAACACCTAAGGTGAAACTCCTAAAATTAGAGGTCTTTTCCCCACCCTTAGGGTGACATTGTCAAATTTACAGTTAATGTGAATTGAATGGTTAAGAAACTCTCTCCTCCAAAACAGACAACACCCATGAAAATGAAGAACATTCTTTTAGTTTTTACAAACAGGGACACAGAACAGAACAACAAGAAAAAATGATTTATATTCCTATTTCCTACAAGTCACTCAAGATAAGATTAAGGCATAGGCAAATTGCATTTCACTCCAATGCATTCATCTCGGTGTTGAGAGCAGCAAATTGTATATTTTTTTCTTTCTGCCTGTGTTTCTCTTGTTAGCTGTCAATGTCTTTCTCCCCAAAGTCATGGACAGTATTTCCTTTGCTTCCTGGGGCAATCCATGGGGAGGCTAAGCTTTTTCAGCTTGGTTGGAGCTTGCTAAGAGTATTCACTTGGTTGCAGCTCCCCACCTCGAATTAAAAAAAAAAAAAAACACCTCTCTTCCAGCTTGTTTTTTTTCCTGCTTTTTATGACTCTCATTAAAATCATCATAATATTATTATTAACAACTGCACTAACTCATCTCAAACAAAACACAAGAAAAAAGAAATAGCATCATTCTCATTCACTCTGATAGAAGCTCTAGTTTGCCTCTGGGACTCATAATGCATCTTTCTGAATCTGAAAGTATCACAGCAAGTGGAAGCCAACATATTAGATGGCATGTCTTTCTGTACTCTATGGTTTATTAGTAAGTCTTTGTTGTTTCTTACCCTTTTTCTGCTCATGACCCTTCCTTAAATGTGAAGCTTCTATTCAGTCTTTTAGAACCCATCTGTTTATCTAGAGCAAAAGGAGTTTTTCTAGTGTTTTTGTTCGTTTTTTTGTTTATTTTTCCGCCTTTTCTTCTGAATAACATGGAGTCTTTTCAAATACATTTGACCTGTGTATTACTGTGACCTACAGTGACCAACACTAATCATAACTGATACTTTTTTTAACTGTTTATATTGTATTTCATAGACCAAGTGGCCTCTAGATTTTTAAGTAAAGTCTGTCTTCAAGAAGTGCTTGAAGAAGCAGAGGAGAATCTATAACATATTTGAATACTGAGATATTATCTTAGTGTTATTTTAAAATAAAGTTTCTCCAGGAAAAAAAAATAACATCCATAGCTTATGTCTGTACTGTTAGAGGGAAGACGAGTAAAATCATTCTCTGGAATGAAAAACAAATGACAAAAAATGGTCCTTGTACATGTAGTTACATTCTCTTACACTCCCAAAGAGAGCTGCAACATTGAAATTGGTCTTACCTAGTCTGCATTTCTGCATTCACACTGCAGGATGAACATTGTTGCACAACTGATTGGCCACCTTTGAAACCAGTGGTGTTATAAGCTCCTCTAGCCCTGTGCTTTTTGAATATTCACAGAACACTCAAACACAACATGACCTTGTCTAAGCCATAATTGACATATACAACATATTCCCAAGAAGACAACTGGAAGTTGTGAGGTGAGGTGAGTTGTGAGGAAGGTGTGAGTAAGCAGCTAATATTCCTCTGCTTCTGTAGAATTAAAATAATACATAGCCAGATTCTGACTGATTGATACATCGGTCAAGGCACAGAACATGCAGAGAAGATAAATATGTGCATGTGTATGATGTTGCTTACCTTGTCTCTCTTGGAGAGTGCCTGCTGAAGCATTTCATAATATAAGTTAGCTAAAATCCAATAAAGGAATTGCGAGAAAAAGTTTGCCTTCATCAGTATTTGGTAATATAAATCTTTTCTTCCTTTCCTCAAATTAATTCAGAATTTCACTCATTTCTAACAATAATAATGACAATGGAGCTGTAGAATGAACATTGATAACTAATCACCATGCAGAAATAGATCCTAGCATGTGAAATAAAAATACTGGACTGACTATACCTACAAGACCTACTATACCTATAGGACTATTTCTTCATCCACTTTCCAATTACCTGGAGACAATATCTGACTCTATTTTATTTTGGCTTTTTTTAAAATAATTTGAATATACTTTGCTGATTCACTGTGAGGGTGACAGAGCACTGGAAGAGGCTGCCCACAGAGGTTGTGGAGTCTCCTTCTTTGGAGATCTTGAAAACCCGCTTGGACACAGCCCTGTGCCACGTGCTCTAGGTGACCCTGCGTGTGCAGGGGGGTTGGACTCGATGACCTCTGAGGTCCCTTCCAACCTTGGGCATTCTATGATTCTATGATGATATTTCATAAATATATATTCACACAGTTCATGATTATTTCAAATAAAAAACAAATGCCAAACCTACAACCTGTGCTGACATACAGGATTTTTATATGAAAGAAGGCTGCAAGGTTCATCAGCAAAGCAAGACTGCAAACACTTTCAGAACATGACAGAAGGTATTGTAGTGCAAGTAAGAAAAACCTTTTGTCAACTCAAAAGAATTTACCTTGACAAGAAGTCCGTGAAAGAGAGACGTATTGGAAATCCATGACGTATGATTTTGATCATCTCTAGGACACCAATATATTGCAGCTGAGCAGACACATAAAAATTGTCGAAAGTATCTGGTGACTTAGAATTATTAGGTTTTATGCAATGAACAGAATGTGGTGTGCAGTTCTGAAGCTTCCCAATAATATCTGTGAGTGATTTCTGTGGAAAAAAATCAGTTATCAGTCATTACTGTGCTGTAAAAGCAGTTGTTCAGTGCAACATATACATACTTTTCCAAACTTTTGAATACCATTTTTTTTTTAAAGCCAGGCAAGTTGCTTACTCAAGTATATCATTTTTCTGCCCTTTCAGTCTGTAAAGCCTAATACTGTTTTGTTTTTTTTTTAATTTCTGACCAGAAAATATTCACTAACCCTGAGCTGTGTTGCCACAGTGGTTGGGCCCCCTCGTTCCAGTCTCTGAAGAAATGAGGAAGTTCCTTTCTTCTTCAACAGCTGTAAGGAGAAAGGCACACGTGCAATATCTTAAACTCAGGATCAGCAGTGAATCCTAATTTCTACTGGTATATAATCTACTAACAAAAGCAAATATTTACACATATAGACATAGACAGACAAATCATTTGCATTTCAGAAAGAACTGGGAAAGTGGCTAAATATCATTAAGTATCTGTCAAGGCATGGCTGGCAAGAAAGTTTCGATTTCAAAAGCAGCTTTGTGCAACGGTAAAGATAAAATTCCATTTCCAAATAACTCAGCAGCGTAATATAATCTAGAAATCTACTGCAGAAGCAGAACTTGTGCAGTTAGTATCCCATTCAGGTTGCATATTAATAGTGTAAATCTGTTTCTCTCTAAAGAGGTTGCTTATGTCTCTCGCAGACGCTTAAGTGAATAAACATAAGCAAGGAGGTCTGAAAATTTTTGAATACAAAACAACAATATTCTTATAAAAATATCTTGTGTTTTCTTCCTGCGCTAGTGAATGTAGTTAAACTTTTTTATTTCTTTTCTAAATAATTTTACCCATTAATAGCTTTGTCTAATGTCTGATTGGAATCAATAGTATACTACACAATAGAGTTGGAATTGACAAATAAATGTTTTCTTTTGCTTCCTATCCTTTCTATTTTTGAGACTAGAATGGTAAAAAAAAGGATCATTCTAAAAGTGGTCTCAAGAAGTAAGCTTTTATTGCTTGCTTCTCTTCTTGCTTGTTTTTCTGCGCTATCTACAGAAAGGCAAAATCACTGCGTTCCAAAATGTGGCCAAAAACAGATTATTATTCAAATCTCTACCAGTGACAGCCTTTTCACCTCTGACCTCTTTTTATTGCCCTTCTCTTGTCCACTTATAGTATAAAAATCACTTTCTATCAGGTCAGAATGTTCTGGCCTGCTCCTACCTTTTTTAGTTGCATAAAAAAAAGTCTGTTTCCTCAATTTGCCCCATGTAGGCCAAACTTTACTAAAAATAACACGGTGCCAGCAATTCTCTGCTCACTATGCTTGACTGTGGAGCTCTTTTTCATTTCAAAACTCACTTACCAGAACGAAATAAGACTTTAAAGGCAAATTCATCTCCTACTTCAAACCACAAAAGTAAAAAAGATCTGCTTGTTCCAGGTCTTCTCATAAAAAAAGAAATCCCTAGAATGGCTATAATGCTTCTCAATCAAAGCTTACAAAATGTTTTAGGGATGGAAGTGGAATATTTATCTTCACTTGAGAGATAATGCAGTCACCCCTACCTTCCAACAGTTTAAATCACTGGTTCAAGGCCACTTGTAGAGTCAGCAGAAGAACCAGCAACAACATTTCAGATACTAAAACTTCTATCTGATGTGCTATGTTGCATAGTTCTTTTCATGGGAAAGAAATGTTTGGGTAAGAATAAGGGAGGAAAAAAAAGGCAAAAAACTAGATAATGACAGAAAGAAAAAAGGAAAAAAAATCAGCCTCTTCAAACCTGGATGTCAATATGTCAACTATGGCCTCAGCAATAAGACTCAAGCTGTACTCTCTATTATCCTCCAATATACAGCTTCCAGAGGAAGTTTTATACTGGAAAATTGTACCTCCAATTTACTGAAATAAATGCATATATAACATTTTGTAATTTCTACTAAGAAGATGAAAATCTCTCTACCATCACTGTCTTGTAAAACTTTCAATGGAAGGCACACCAAGAGCTTTGCAATTGGTGAGTTCTTAAATTAGGAGACAATGAAGTAAAATAGTCAGAAAGAGAAACAATAAAAAGTTAAGTGAGTCATGGGTCAGTGTCAGTGTCATGTGTCAGTGATGTGTATTCATGTTATTGGGCTTCTGCTGTAAGAACTCTGAAGTCCATTGACTAACTCAAAGGAAGGGCACAGGAGGCAATAGGTCCAAAACTATGCACTAGGCCAAGATTATGCAAAACCAAGGAGGATGAGTGCTGATACAAGCAAAGAGTTGTGAGAGCATGAACAAAGATACTCCAGTTCTGGAGGTACTGATTTCTACTTAAAAGGGACACACAGACTTCTCAAGTCACAGAGACTTGAGCTGGCAGCTTTCTGCAGACAACCCTGAATTTTTACAACTCCTTACACGCTCCAGAATTCTGTGTGGCTGTTAGATCTGATCCTATCTGTCTCAGGGTGCCCTCTTGGATGGTACAAAATATACTCATTCCTAATTTAAGCTGATAAAGAATGTGCCTTACAGTACATTTTCAGTTACAACACAATAAGTACATTTTCAGTTACAACACAATAACAATTTGAGCTCATCACAGTAGTTTTTCAAGGCTGCACTGGAAAGGCAAAGACATCTTTTAAGACAGGAAAGCCATAGATTTGGCCTTGATGCACTAATGAATTTAAGCATGTATCTGGTTGCATCTCCTGCATCAGATATCTAATTCCAAAACACCAGGTGCTTCTGTTTTTTGCCACTGGAATAGCTCAGGTGCCGAAGATTTTTCTTGAGCCCTGCCGGTCAGCACTGTATCTTGTTTGGGTTATGTCAACTTAATACCTGTAAACTAAGTGCTCTTCTGTCTCCCTTGCACAACTTTTCTCAAAGCACATCCTTACAGACATCTTTGTCTCTGTGTGCAGATGATGGATCATGAAGTTCTTCCCAATTTTTATCTAATACCTAAAAGCTGAGAGTGACCTCACCAAATCTGGAGAATGTGACTTTATATATTGTGCTCCCCAAAGGAATCTGAACAGGTTTTCTATCTCTCAGGAGGGCAATCCAGTTTATAAGCTGGGAATGGCAAGATGACTCATAGTGGTGCTTCCCTTGGCTTGAACTTGAAGTTAGATCTAGGGCTCTAACTTAAATGCACCCTCTGTGCTTCCTACCATGAATGGGACTAGGATCTTTCTCATATCCTTGGGAAACTTTCAGCAGAAAGATTTGGATTTTATGCTAACAGAAAGGCACTGAAAGGTAGGCACTGCCGTGTGTCAGTCATATGATAAATCTCCTTAAACCAGAAGCATTTCCACTGAGATTAATAGCAACAACAGCAAACTTGAACCACCAAGCAGAGGTGGTCTATAAGAAAAATTTCAATGACCTTTTTTGAATGTACTTCCGTGAAGACACACAGGCATATGTAATGCCACACATACATTTGTATGCCACAAAGGCATATGACAGCAACCTACTTTATCTCTTGGCAAATCAGTTTTATGTAGTTGTATGCCAACATAAAGTTGTAAGCTTCAAAAAGCCTAGAAAGGCAGTTGACTAAACTGCTTGCTTCCGTTCTAAAAAAAGGAAGAATTCAAAACTCTAAACACTGGACTCAGCAAATTATGTGATAGCAATAATAATAATAATAAAATTGTTATTCACAAACCAAACTTTCTGAAGAGACAAAGTAACTGAGTAAAACCTTAGAAAAAGAGCACAGAGAGTCCTAAATTCTTACCTTGCTAAGCTCCACATACTTTTTTGCCTCTCCACTTGCATAGGCCACTGATGGCTTTTTACTGAGCAAAGCTGCTTTACATCCTTTGAATTTAAGAGAATGATATGGAGGAACAAGTGATCCAGTTTGTGTCAGCTTGGACTGAAATAACTGATTGATGACTATATTTTCACTAGCTGGGAATAAAAAAGAAGAAATTAATGTATGAAGATTGTATATCCATAAGAATATATATGTGGTATTTGGAAGGCAAAAGATATAAACAGTTAGAAAAGTAAAAACATAAAACAGCTAGACAATAAATACTTGTTTAGTGCACTGCCAGTTATGAAATGGTATTTGATATCTAAGGATGCTATCTATCAGCAACATTATTTCTATACCATACAGATTTTTGATGCAGTAGTGGCAACTAGCACAAGAGAATATATTTCCAAAATGTTTTTTCTTTTTTTTTTTTTTAATAAGGATCTCTAAATTTTAAGACCAAGAGGACTCTTCATCCTAATTCCAGTTAATTTCTACTTCATTAGATTATAGTGACTGGCTTTTAAGATGAACATGGTAATTACATGCTGTTTGTACGGTCACAGAATCAATAAGCATTGAAAATCCACTGTGCGTGATATATCCTCAACCAATATTCCTTTTAAGAATAAACAATCTGGGAGCATGATACACGCATCATGAGAATAAAAGTAGAGCTAGTGAAGGCATTAAGCTTGTCCTTTAAATTAAAACAGATAAAATCTATGTCAACAGTGTTTCCTGTTTTATTTTTAGAAAAGGTATGTTTTCCATTCTAATGCATATTTTTGAAATGCATTAGATGTCTTTTGAACTGATTAAAGTAACTAAAGTCAATGAAAATAGAAAGAAGTAAACACTTTTAACTTATGGAACTGGCCCCAAATTAAATATGTCACTGATACTGAAGTTCCCCAAAGCCTACATCACCTAACAAGGAATATAACTCTTAAATCACTCGCACACTTTCAAATATTTTGCCTCTAGAATTTTCTCATTAATTACATTTGTTATTATTTGACTCTCTAATTATATATATTCTCTGCAAGTCAAACATTCGAAAATGTTTCCCTTTAAACAGTTCCATAGATGATTACACAAAGTAGCGAGGAAAATACAAAATGAGACTATTTGAGAGAAGGGAAGAATGCTCTGCTGCACTGATAGAACATAACGAAAGCTCGTGCACCTTCTGATACTGTTTTACAAATTATTATGCAAGTTACAGCTAGTGAGAACTGGAATGTCTCTAAAACTATAATCAATAGAATTATATTCAAGATCAATTCTTCCATTTCTGTTTTTCATTGTTAGTGCATATTATTTGTCTTTAAAATGCATCAATGATTTTACTAGAGAGTTCAGCTAATTTCACAGAAAAACTGCTAAAAGCTCATATACTTAAATATTAGTGATGATTTGAGTGACAAATATGACCTCCAAAAGACCTTTATTTCTATGAAAGGAAATACAAATATACCCTACATTAAGTGACAAATTCTGCAGTGGTTGAATAAAAATGACATCTCAGGATATGCTGACATTTCCCCGAGAGAAGTGTTTTGCTTTTCTTAACAGAAGGAGTAAATTGTAGAGGTTTTTAATTATCTAATTATAGATCATTAATGAATAAACTAGGATGCATTATTTTTAGACACATAATTATATAATATGCACAAGAAAAGGTACTTAATTTTGTAATTCAGTGGATACAATATCTATTCACTGAAAAACAAAAGAACACCCACAAGATGCTACTTTGAGAAAGAATAGTGTATTTCACTGCAGTCTCTACAATTTCAGAAGCCTTATTTACTTATTTTCTGTAATTCATTTTTAATTCACATTCAATGATATTTTTAAATCATACTTACTTATTACACTATATCTTCTTTACAACATACCAGTTCTTTATATCACATCACATTATATAAATATATTTATAAATACAGTAGATTTCAAACAACGTATATTGAAAAAAGAGGGTTTTCCTTGTCACTGGGAACAAAACTATATATAAATTTGTCTAAAAAGCAAGATAAAATATAAAGTCAAGTCATGAGAATGTTGTTTTCTAATAATGTCAATCACAAAACCAATTACTTACTTTTCATTACAAACATGAGATTTTGTGAAAGAGAATCTTTATTTTTTTCTATCGAGCCAGCAATTTCGTAAGTAACCTATGAAAAAATATTGTGACATCATTAGTAATGACCAATACATTTATTAAAAAAGTTACAACAACTTACAACATGCTACTTAGCAGCTTTATTCATGAAAGGGAAATTTTGCAGGATGCCTGTTTGTCTTGATAGGTGTTTGGCATGGATAAATGGATGAACAGCTTTTGATGGATAAACAGCTACTGTCTTGGTTAGCTTTGGAAATAAACAGCTCTTGCTTACCCAGTAGTAGAACTCAAAGAGAATTGTAAAGTTAAAGAGGAAGAAAATTACAGAGTATTTTAGCTCCAGGATTAGGAAAACTCTTGATGGGAGTCTCTTAAACACTTCATTTTTTTCTTTTTTCTTTTTTTTTTTTTTTTAATAATTATTTAACAAGGGGCTATGCTTCTATCTAAATCTTCTGATATATTTTTTGTTGTATCTTTGTGATAAGCCACGTAGGTATTTGGGGAACTTTTTATCCTTGTTTAAATACACTTAATAAAGCTGTAAATACATAATTAAGATTAGGAATATTAATCAGTGCATTAATTACTTTTTCCATTGGGTCATTTGACAATTATGTAATGCTGTCTTAATCATGAAAAAGATTATATTACTCAAACCCATATAATCTGTTATATTAAATAATTGTCAAATGATGCAATTAGTATGGCATCTGTCATTGAACAGATATATCAATAGTATTACATTCTTTTCTGTGATGATGCAATATTATGCAATTTTCTAATCGTATCTCCTAAGAAAATATTACAGTTAGTAAACTATTAGGTTAATTTAGGTGTACAATTAAATGCTTTTATTATATTTAAAATAAATGTTCTGCTGCAGTGGTCCATAAAAGATAATTAATAGAACTTATTCTGCAAATCTATAATGCCAATTCCTAATTGAGTGTCTTAGTCTTTAACTAAATTAGAACAAGTAAGTTAGTATTGGTGGGAAGAGTAGGTAAGTACAGCAGTGGGAGATAATAAATTATGATTACATGTCTACACTGAAACAGAGAGACGTCAGCTATTGGTATAATATATCACCAACCTCTAGAACTATATACATAAGACACCTCTCATATCATATAAAATACATAAAATTTAATAGGATTCCCTTTTATGAAGAAATTGCTAACTCTCTAAAATTTTTTTTCCATAGAACTGGTAAGTTGAGTCACTGGCTAAAGAAGCTGAAATTCATCCAATCAAATGGCATTTTGAGGTTCATTGCTTACTGTCCGATCCACAAATAAGAGAAAGAAAAAAAGAATTCTTTTCAAGCTGTTGATTCTGTAAATTTGGTCCCAATCAGAGGTGCCAACCTACAATGGCATTTTATCTAAAGTGCATATATTTCCTCAGCATTTTTTTTTCCATGGGCTTCTAAAATAAACAAGGCTAAAACTCTACACTGATTGGTGCTCAGATATAGTGGGTAGTTATTTTAAGTAGGAAAAAAAAAAAAACAACAAATATTAAATGATTCAGAAAGTGATTCAGACAAGAAATGTGCACTTAGTTAGCTTATGGTTCTAGTAACAGAAAACATATCCATTATTTTCACTTTCTATTATTTATTACAGCTGTTTGTTCTATCCTGCTCTGCATATCAAACTCTTTGGGTACTGAGTACATTAACCTACATTTCCATATTGACTACAGGAAACAAGATCTTTAGATGCTATCTCAATGAGTTCTTCTCATTAAAAATAAAATAGCTTACAGCTCCACACAGCACTTCATATTAAACAAACAAACAAACAAACAAACAAACAAAAACCAGAAAAAAAAACAAAAAAGGGATTGTATTTGGCTCTGTAAATTCGGAAAGGAAAACTACCTAAACTATGCATACTGGTAGCGTGTTAGGCAAATGTTCATTCAGCCTTGTTAGGGAAAAATAGAAGAGAAGACTCCCACAAGTTTCCAAGTCAGAACTCTGAGCATCGGGGATTTCTTGAATTGAAGGCTGGATCTCATCTTGGTCTTGATGGACATTTGCTCCATAAACCTGTCTAACTGTTTCTGCAGATCAGTATTTTTGGCATTGCCAAAACATTGCCTCTGTGGCAGGGACTTTCAGTGGTTACCTGCTATATGACAACACAGTTCACTCTGCTTGCTTCAAACCTGTTTTCTGCTCGTTTAGATTGGTGTCTTTGATTCTTACATCAGAAGAATCAGCGTAACAACAGAACAACAGAATAAAAAAAAAATAGATGTGCATAGAAC
>JAVCKT010097018.1:0-12208 GCA_032273925.1 Rhynchotus rufescens | reverse complement strand
TGGAGCGCGCGCAGGGCCCGTCCCGGCGCAGGGTGCCCGCGCTGCGCCGCTTCGTGGCCTGCCCCGAGCTGGCGCGCACCGTGCAGCGCTGCCTGCGCCTGGACGCGGCGCCCGGGCCGCAGCCCCTCGTGCTCGAGTGCGCGCCCGGTAAGCGGCCCCGCGGCCTCCCCTCCCCGCCGGGCCGCTCCGGGCCGCGCCGCGACCTTGCGGGGTCAGCGGGGCCGGCGGGCGCGCTCCGCAGCCGGCGCCTGTCGGGAGGGACCCTGAAGGGATTCCCGTGGAGAAAATGCTTCTTTTCCCACCTCTTTTCAGGTCCCGGAGTCCTGACGCGGACGTTGCTCAACTCAGGCGCTCGAGTTGTTGCGCTAGAAAGTGACCAGGCGTTTCTGCCAGACTTACAGGTGGATGTTTGACTTGATAGCTCGGTTCTGAAATCAGCCCCAGGGCAAAGCGGGAGGTTAACGTGCGGTTGTGTTGCTGGTGAATGGAAGCCTTTTTTAGTGATCGTTGTCTGTACCTTTTGAAGTAACTTTCAAAATTAGTGAGTAGCAGTTGATTTAACTTAGCACATTCAGCACCAGTTTTACTACTTTATAATCTATGGCTTTGTACTGGAATTTGTAGTCTCCCTTTCAACCGATTAATTTGTAAACTTAAAGCTAATTTTCATCAGCATGTTTGTGGTATATGTTTAAGCAAGATATTCAAGTATAGCCCTCAGAAACCTATAAAAAAAAATAGCCCTGATTATTTGGTTTATCTCACAATATTATTTAATCTATTCCACTGTAATTGACCCGGGATACTCAGATACTCAGATTTTTACTCTCTCCTGTTTTTGGTGTCCTATGGATCCCAAGGTGGTCATAAGTAGATCCTAAGTTATTACATCAAAGGGATGTGGTGTGGTGATTTGCAAGGGAGCTTTGGGATTGCAGGTGCTCGCCTGATTTGAAATGTGTACAAGAGAATTCTCTTTGTGCATGCAAAGAATTTCAGGTATAAACCACTACAACTGTAGTGGGTTGCTCAGCTGAATGCTAATTTCCACTGCTTCACAAAATGTTTTTGCAGGACACCTTATTACTTTAAGAATCTTTTAAAGCTGTTCTGTGGCATAAAAATGTCAGTTTTGCGGCATAAAAATGACCAAATGCCTTCCTTGCTGCTTGTTGTGGGGGCTATGAGAAGTGACTCTGAGTTGGCTCTTCTTGACTGGATACTGTATTTAAGTAGTACCTGAACATCTAGTGGGGGAGAAATGGCTGTTTTTCAAGACAGCTTACTGTGCCCACATTTCTTCACTTGAAATTTATTTTCTTTCAGTCCCTAGAGAAAAGCTTGGGTGGACAACTCAAAGTAGTTTATGGTGACTTCTTCAGATTGGATCCTTTGGTCACTGGACCAGTAAAACCACCTACCGTATGTTCTGAGAAGCTTTTTGAATCTGTGGGGGTAGCAGCAGTTCCTTGGAGAGCAGGTAAATACATATGTGGCCTCACATTACTGGCATATTTAAAGGTTGGATACGTGGTTTGGCAAAATTTGGGGGTCTTGCATGGATATATGTTTTATTTAATACATATTCTGTGTTCGTACAGATTATAAGCGCATATCCTAAATTTCAGTTTCAAGTTCAGCTAAGATAATAGCTTAAAAAGCTATTGCCTTTTGGCAATATGAAGTCACACCTATTTGCATGCCTTTAATAAAGGATTAGTTTAATGCAAACTGCATTTGGCTTTGAATAAAATTTGAGTTTAATTAATTCTCAACTTAAATGACCTCACAGTCTTTTTAAAATTGTTTGTAGCTTACACATTTTCATTAAGCTGTTCAGTTAATCCCTCAAATATTTTAAACGTATTTTTACTCACTACTGGAATAGATGTACCTGTGAAAATTTTTGGAATCATACCACAAAAAAAGGAAAGAAACATGCTGTGGAGGCTGATTTTTGCCCTGTATGAATGCAGTTCCATATACAGATATGGAAGAATGGAACTCAACATGTTTATAAGTGAAAAAGAATACAAGGTATGTGGAAGAGATTTTTCAGGTATTCAGGTATAATTGCTTCATAGAACGTTAAAAGCAGTTTAATATTTCTGGCAGAAAATCAGAAAATATTGTCTGTTTTCTTCTTATTTTATTTAACTTTTTGTTTTAACTGTCATGAAACATTCTGTTGTCACATAACCAAAAATCCTTCAAACTTGAAGGCTGTCCTTCTGAAGGATAAGCAACAGCAATCTGATTGTTTTCCATTCTAGCTTCTGAGGCGTTCAAATTTTGTAAGGTGCTTTTGCAGCAAAATGGTTTACTAGTTGCAGGTAGTAGTCGCTGAGAGAGGAAACTGAAAAGTCATCATGAAGATGATTAGCGATACTAGATATCACACTCAGTAAGATGCATTTGTTCATTTGAGCTGGTTTTTCATGTGTTATTTAAAAAAGAGGTAAAATATGAACGAATGACACATGTAAGTTTTGTATGCTTAGGTGGAGATTAGCTTTCTGGGTTGCTTGTGCCTAATTTATTTTCTGTCCTAAGACTTCTAGCACAGAAAGTCATGAAACTTTCTGTCCTGACTAAACCACCCTGACTAGTTCAGGGATGCCTTTTCTTTCTGCAAAACTATAAGGTTCATTCAGAGCCACAAAACCTTGAATACTGAGGTAAGCAGAGGCTTCCACATGTACCTACACAACCTGTGTACACACGTCTGTCCAACACATTGCTTAAAAAGTAGTATAGTTTTCTGAGAAATACAGGTGGGCATCCAGATTTTGAGTAGATGGAAGGCAATCTATTCCTTCTAGGGCAGTCATATATTTGTGTGTGTGTGTGTAGTTATTTATTTTTTTAAATTAAGTTTATTGTGAGTCCTCTGAATATAAGTTGATTTTACTAAAGTAAAAGCAGTTGGAACCTTCTTCTGATGGGTATTGTTGGTTCCCTTTTATTGGTTGATGGTATGAAATTGTGTGAAATTAGATGTATGTGGTATGATTCACTTTTCTTTGCCTTGTTTGATAGTGACGATGATGAGTTGGGTTTTTTTTTTTCCTCCCTTCCCCGAGTGTTGTCTAATCTGTAATATTGATTAGCATGATGACTGTACAACCTCCTTAGTGCTGGGAATATTCTCCGATAAATGTGGAAGTGCTCAGGAGCTACTAACTCTGCCTATATTTTTCTTATGCATAACACTATTTCTCTTCTGCATGAAACTGTTCTAGCTTGCAAGGGACCCAGAAAGTGTAAGCTGGAAATTCCTGCATGATTCAATTTTCCAAAGAATTGCAGCAAAAAGAAGTAGGTTGATACAGTGTCTTCTAATCTTATTCTTAGGGATGCACTAAGGCCTAACGTAAGTTTAACTTGGAACTTCAGACTTTGCTGTGAATTTTTTTACCACTTGTTCTATT
Source organism: Rhynchotus rufescens (assembly GCA_032273925.1). Classification (NCBI taxonomy): domain Eukaryota; kingdom Metazoa; phylum Chordata; class Aves; order Tinamiformes; family Tinamidae; genus Rhynchotus; species Rhynchotus rufescens. Next base: position 8,777 of record JAVCKT010097018.1, on the reverse strand, counting down.
TATAAGGATTTTGCTTAGATAAAGAGAAATCTTGGGCTTTGAGGAGGGGAAAAATAACTTCTTTCTTTGCCATTTTGTCAGATATTAACAGCAAAACCTGGAGAAAAGAGGATCTACCAAGCGCTTAGTGTGCTCTGGCAAGTAGGATGTGAGATTCAGCTTCTGCACATGGTAAGTATTTTGTATCAGCCACCATGGTGAATGCTATAGATGTGTTTACGGAAAACTGCTTAAACAGTTGGAAGCTAATTGGGAGGTAATTTGACAGTTAAATAATTAAATTATATTATTAATATAATTATTAAATTAGTAAGTATTATCAGTTACGGTGCTAGTTTTTTAATCACAAGCCTCAGTGCTCAAAGGGTTTATTCTTAGAAGCTGGTGGATAAGGAAGTGACCTTTAGGTAACAGACACATCTTTTCAGGATATTTCAAACCATTACATAGGTGGAGACTAAGAGGATGATAAGAGGGAAACCATCATTCGCTTGCCTGGATTTTATTGTTTGCCTGGTGTCTGTTTCAGATACTGTGGGAGTCCAATTAGTGAACTAGGGACTCAGGTGTTTCCTGTCAGTTTCCAGCTTTGGGCCAAGCCCTGAACTGGAAACCTAAAAGTAGCCTTGCTAAGTTATTGTAATATATGCAAGTGATTTAAATAATTTCAACAGCACTATTCAGATACTTTGTGAGGGGTTGGGATTAAGTAACATCTTCAGTCTGGACTTGGTGTGCTTGTTACCTGACATTTTTTACTACTTTCCCATTAATATATTTAGACCATTTCAAAGTAAATCTTAGAAAGGGAGTAAATTTCGGATTTGATGAGATTTGCTAACAATTGAAAATTTATTATCAAGCATTTAAATTTTACAATTTATTTGCTCCATCCCATAGGAACCTTGGGCATCATTTTTAACTAATTTGAAAAGTGGGGGACTGGCAATACCAAAGAGCACGGTAAGATCAGTGTGGGGGCTTTCCTCCCTTAAATGTGTAAGTAAAGCAGTTTTAACTGAACATAGGTTAAAAGAACTTTATAACAGCATTTGTATCTCCTGGTTCTCAGTAGTGTATTTTCTATGAAATGTTCTTGCAATTAAAACACAAAAGCAACGTGTAGCTACCTGAGAAGTGCTGTGCAGAACTGCTTTTGAGTAGAAACTGAAATAAATTAGTATCTTTTTATTGTCTGTGAAGGAGAAAATTATAGTGAATAAACAACGTATGTGAATGTGAAGAGGTGCCTACCTGCTGGAACAGAACAACTAGTACACAATTAATAGCACCATGGGGAAGCTGCTGTTTGTGGTGACGCTAGTCCAGTGTAGATTGCACCAGCTAAGTGCTGACAAGTGTGGGTCTCAAAGGTTAAATGTGAGAATTGGAAAATACTTTCATCTAAAATTATTTATCTTTTTCTTGTAGAGAAGTACTGATATTCTTTTGTATAATAAAGGAATATTTCTATTTAAGCCTAACAACCTAAAAGCATGTTTTTACTTTTACCCTCCCTGCAAAGCCATGCTGCAGTAATAGTGAGTGTTGTTTGAAATGCTGTTGTGTGATGTGACTCAGTGGCTGGGTCTGCCTTACACACCTAAGTGGGTTGTTGTAGTGCCCTGTAGAGATACATAAAATAAGTGTGCAAGATGTGTTGTAACCCTTACAACCTTAGGAAAAGGGAGATCTGTTGGATGATATATCCACTGCTGCCAAATGTATCTTTATGATGAACAAAGACTCTGTCTCTTCCAAACTTCCTAAAATTCTCAAATTGCAGTACTGTCTTCAAGTGTTGTGCTCCACTATTCCCATTTGTGTGTGTGTATATACATATATATATATACACACAAAAGGCAGGTAGCTGAAATTATTTGCCTGAAATCTTGCATAATTCAAGCATAATATAGGCTATGCAATTTCTATTGAAAGTTCATGCATGTTGTCTGCTTGAACTAAGTTCTAATCAAAAAAAGAAAAATCCTATTTCCAGTTTTCTTTCCTGCTTTAAAAAAAAAGATAAAACTATCTTAGTTTGAGACAGAAATTTTATTGGCTTTGCTTTTAGTGAAAGTACTTTGTTAAGACTTCCGTTAATGTTTTTTTAAAATGTTATTTGTGTCACAGATCAAATGCTTACCTTAAGAAAGGCACTGTCCTAAAAATGATTTACTTACAATGTTTTCTTTTTCTTTCAGGCTCTGCCAAATGATCATTTATGTTTGGTTCGACTGACTCCCCGAAAAGATCTATTTACAGGAAGCATGAAAAACACAAATTCAGCAACCTTTGTTTTCCTGGTGAAACAGTGTCTTGCTAAACCTAGTTCTAGAATTATTGATAAATTAAAGTAAGTATTGATGAAATGTATTTGTATACTTTTTCTTCAGAGAAATATAGAAGCATGCTAAAATATGTTATAAAAACAGTATCCATTTGCAGTTAAAATACAGCTTTAGTTAGAAACATCTACATGCAAAACACAAGTTTTCATTTTTTTTTTCCCAAACACAAATTTACTAGCTTTGGGAAATATTCCTCATTTATGTTCAGAAGTTTGTCAGCAAGGTAGAGAGGTATTTAGAGTATAAAGATGGAGTAATTGGCTGTAATTCTAATGGAAGTGAATACACAGATCTTCCAGAAGTTTCTGTTCAGCTGAAAGACATACTAAAAAAATCCCCAAATTTTTCTTGGTGTAGAAATTAAAAAGCTGGAACAGAGTTTGGGTTTGTGAGAGTTTGGGTTTGTGAGAAGCATCAGAGCAAGGTAGTGAAAATGACTGAAGGTTGTCGAGGGTTGAGTGAGGATGTGAGCAAGCAAATGGCTTGCTGCTATCTAACTGAAATGTTGGACTTTGGACATATTTACTTGCTACGCGCGTGTCCTCAGCCGCTGTCTTTGATGTGACATGGGAGCTGTTCACTTGGCTTTTAGGTCACTAGATTTCTGCTCTGCATAGAGAGGAGCTGTGTGCGCTCTGGGAAGCATTGGCTTTAACTTGCTGAGGAAAATAATTAACGTAGATTATTTCTCATACACAGGCAGTGGATGTTTATGGGTGTTAATTTCCTGAATGGAAAAATCCAGTATGCTAACAAGCTCCTATAACTTCTTTAACAAAGACAAGTGCAAAGAGCCTTAATGGATTTCTTTCTTAAAGCTCTGGCGTTCCCTAATCTTTCTTCAGTCCTTCAGCCAGGATGTGGAACTAACCTTACAGGCTTCTAATTTACATCCTCTGTGGTTAACGTGTGTGCACGTATATCAGAGGTGGAGTTTTCATTGTAATGCCACGCAGGACAGACAGTGGATGGATATGTTTATAGCCAGAAGAAAATATGTGGGTGGGGTAATTCACACTATCGCGTGCTAGACTGAATCATCATCTTGAAGATGACCTTAGATTTAGTTTCCCAGGCATTCAAATAGATCCAGTTATGCTGTAATGCTTGTCACTGACTTATGTGGGGGAAGAGTTGCCCTATAAGGAGGTGTGTTATGTGGTTTGGTGCTGTTTTTGTTTGGAGGGGGGTTATTTGGTATTTACAAAGCTTCTTAGCAGGGCTTTCCTCCCATTTGCAGCATGAGTTGAAAATAACATGTCACAGGAAGAAGGTGCAAACTTCTAGAAGCTGAGAAAGAATGAAATGGGCCTTCAGTTACTCTCTCTTGATACTGATTTTATTTTCCCCAAAAGAAGTGCTCCATTAAGACTCTGTTCATTTTGTATTTCAGGTCATGGAGCTTGTATGATGGCTGCAAGTTACTGAGAGAGCTGGAAATTCCAGAAGATGCTGAGACAGTTAGCCTGTACCCAGAAGACTATATGCGTCTCTTTGATGCCTTGCAAAACTCTAATGTGTTCACTGAAAGTTGGTTCCATGATGAAGTCTTGCAAAGTGTGAGAAATATAAACTTCTAAATCTAAAGGTGCTGAGACTTAGAAGATTTTATTTGCTTCTGGAAGATGACTATGATAAGAAATGGTTTAAAAAATTGGAGATCCCGTTAGCTTGATGATTTCTGCCCAAACAGGAAGATAAATGCATCAAGAAACAAGAGCTCTTCTCAGTAGGATGCAAGTATGGTGTTTACCGGAGCTTGACTACAATCCCATCCAGAATGGACAAATTTTGCACTTTCTCCAGGAGCACCTTAGCAAATGGCTGCTTTTGGATATACCACTTAAATTGGACTTTTCAGTACATAGATGTTGATTTACATAATTTAAGGGCAGAAAGGGGAAACGAACAAAAAGAAACCACAGTGATTTGTGCAGTTTGTATTTAGTGCTCAGTCATCTGAGTGCTCTTTCACAGATTCCTGAAATACACTGTTCTTTACAAATATTGAATCTGTTTTATCTCTGTGTGATGTAAAACCCTTGCAATCTACCCTTGCTGTCTAAAATTAGTCTAATAATAAGTTGAGGGATGGGACTAATAGAAGACAAGGTCATGACAACACAATAAAACACCCAGAGACTTTTGCTTAGCTAGAGAATTTGTCGTGTCTCTGAGAGAAAAAAAAAATCATAGCTATTTTTCTTTTGAAAAATTGAAATGAGAAAGCTAATTGAATGGCCAGTCTCTTCTAATTCGACCATGGGCAAACACCTGAATGCACATAGGCTTTAAGTTTGAGAACAAAGTCAGCACTCACTGTTATATAAACTGTTTAAAAATCTTACTTGCCACATTTGTCAATTCATTGTTGTGTATTACCTATATAAAAAATGTTATCTTAAAACCATATGCTGTTAAAATTCTCCTCTTAGCCATATTCCTCCAGAATGCAACCAGTTGCTACTTCTTGGTCTCTCACCATCTCATCATGGAACTCTTCTGCTCTTGTGATGCTGAGATGCTGACAGATACTACTGGTTATGTTTTCTATACTACCTCCTATTAGGAAGGAAGCAGTCTGGTTAGAAAGGCTTTTTTTGTTTTAAGGAGACTGTAAGTTAATAAAATGTCTTTTTGGTAAAGGCCCAGCTTTTTTTTTTTTTTTTTGGTCAAACTTGGGAAAACAGTAGAGACCTAAACATTGCAAACAGGGATTTGTATTTCTGAAGCGTAATGTGAGGTACTTTTGCAACATGCATTCATTCCTGTCTTGTTCTTGCTGCAGAAAGAAATTCACTTGCAGCAGCTTCAGTTCACTGCCCAAGCTCAGCTGCTGCCCCTTCAGTGCAGTGTTAGAGTCCCAGCTCTCTGCTTAAGCTGCTGGTAAGCTTTTGTCATGATAAAACTATTAGAAAGCCTGAGGTTTATGTCTCATTATGTCTCAGAATGTTATTTGGAATTTGCTTTTGGTCTTGCAGATCAGAGGGTAATTTTTTGTGTTCAGAGCGCTCTCTGATTTAGATTGCCTTATAAAATGACCACAAATGGCAAACTTGCTAATGAGGGAGCATTTCCACCTCTTCAATAGATGATTCCTTGTTAAATCTGCTAGTCATCAAGAACCCAGTGTATCCTGGTCTGTTTTTTTCCTCCATCTTGTATCAAATATCTTGATCTTGTTGCAGTAAGATACCATAACTGAGCATATAGGAAGGAAATGAGGACGCTCACTGCGAGCCTGTACCCTGTCATTAGCTCCCTGTTTGAATGTAAGGGTGACTAATCCTGATCGCAGGTGTGAAGTGAGAATAATGCCCGCTAGTATAAAGGCAGTTTTGATTTTCCAAGAGATGGAAACAAGTGAAAAATGCTGGCCTATGCAAATGAATATGGAGGAATGACACTCAAGTCTATACACTTGGTTAACTGATATCACACACTCAGTACTTCGTTTTCACAAGTTTACAACTTTTGTAGGGTAATGTTGAACAGAAACTTGCACTGAATTTTAAAGTTGTATAAAAAGGATTCTCATATGTTTTTGTTACGATCACAAATGATTCATGCATCTTCACCCTGTACCACCTTCTCACTGTACTACGCTCCTTTCCCTAAGTAAAATATTTTTATTTTATATATATATATGTATGTTTGTAACAAAACAGGCTTTGTTTCAGTTATTTGGTTGCAAGACTCTATGGCAATTTATAAGTGGTATTTTCACTGTAGGCTTTTTGTGAATTGTAGATTTCTCCTGATTTATTTTCTTAACACTTCAAACTGCATTTCAGCATACACAAAAGTCATGGATTTAATGTCTTTCATATTCCCTGTGAAAGTTTAATTTCTCAGAATTTATGTTCACAAAGCTAGTGCTAAACAGAGTTTTCTCACTTGGCTTATAACAAAGAAGCAATCTTGAGGAATTAGGGAATAAGGATTTATAAATCTGTAGTGGGGGACGTTGCAGTGTCTTTCAGGCAGCACTGAGTGTTGTATTCCTCCTTTGCTTAGTGGCTGTTCTGTTGCTCAGCGCACACTGATAATTCCTTACAGTGCCGTAAGGCAAAAAGCTCAGAAGCTGATTAATGGAAGTCCTAGAGGGTAGACCCAGGTGGGCAAGGATGAGCTGAACTCCAAACCTCTCCTGACCATTGCTTTTGAGATGCTGCGGGGACAAGGTAGTTTTGTCTATGTAACTTAAAAGGCAGTGAGGAGGGATTGGTATAGACATTGGTGAGGTAGCTGGCTTGCAAAGAGCGGGCAGACAGTTGTGAAAACAAGATTGTATTTGGGGGGAATACCGAATGCCAATCCATTTCCTTAGCTGCATTTTTCTTAAATGTGGGATAACACAGCTAAGGAGAAGGGTGTCAGTGTTTATCCGAGATGGACTGTGTACTGCGAAAGCAGACTCAATAGTTATAAAGAAAATACCTCTCAGTTTATTTAATGAAATAATTAAGAACTAATAAGGCTGATTTGGAAAGAATTTAATTGTTTACTAATATCTTCCTTTTTGTGAGAAAGGGCAACTAACTGTAAAGGATTTCTTTGGACTTCTTCAGCGTTACTTCTTGGCATATGCATCCATAAAACCATTTTCAAAATGGAATTTTATTTAAAAAGCAGAACTAAAACTGCTTTGGCAGAATATTTCAAACAATTCTAGTCCAGCTTCCTAGAATTCTTCATTATGCTTAAAGCAGCAAAGCTTTTGTTCAGAGTCGTTTTGTTCTTAATGCAGAACGGTTTACACACAAGCAGATTGTTCCAATGGACATGACAGACAGAAAGGAAGAGCAGGTTTGATTTTAACAACGTAACTTTCTGATGCGCAGAATCACAGAATGGTTAAGGTTGGAAGGGACCTCTAGAGCTCATCTAGTCCAACCTTCCTGCTCAAGCAGGCACACCTAGAGCATGTGGCACAGGGTGGCATCCAGGCGGGTTTTGAAGACCTCCAGAGAAGGAGACTCCACAACCTCCCTGGGCAGCCTGTTCCACTGCTCTGTCACCCGCACAGTAAAGAAGTTCCCCCTCACCTGGAGACGGAACTTCCTGTGCTCCAGCTTATGGCCATTCCCTACATTCCCCCTTCATGAACTTATACATATTAATCAGATCCCCTCTCAGCCTTCTCTTCAAGCTGAACAGGCCCAACTCAGTCTCTCCTCATACGAGCGATGCTCCAGTCCCTTAATCATCTTAGTTGCTCTCCCCTGGACCCTCTCTCGGAGCTCTACGTCCCTCTTATACTGGGGTGCCCAGAACTGCACCCAATGTTCCAGGTGCAGCCTCACCAGAGCTGAGTAGAGCTTTCCCTTTCTCTACAGTGCTGCAGTGACTGTCGAATGAAATAAATGGGGGCTTGTTGTGGTGCTGTTGAGAAGGACATGCAAGCGAGGCTGGCACAGATCTCTGTTTGCAGATAAAGCTTCCTGAAATGAATTGGCAAAGAGAAGTACGAGCACAATTGAGTCTTGTGTATCTAATTAAAAATGAATGCTAGTGGTGAGCGGGGGTGGACATTTGTGCTCTATTTTTAAAACATTTTAATGATGCTTTGGAAAAACACGGCCTCTGTGATGCTGATTTAGGACTCTGAGTAGGTCTCTTTTGCAAGACACATAGGTTTAATATCCGCTGTGTAAGAGAGCGGGTAATTTGATAATCCCTGAGGCTTAAGGTATTAGAATGCTTGTTGCTTCTGCAATATGTCACACTGCTCCAGACCTCCAATTTCAGTACTTGAGAATTACATGTTATCAGAAAGGACACAAATCTGTGACTTTATGGAAAGGCAAGCTGACAGCTTGATGTGTATCACCATTTAAATCACAGTGATGAGAAAATGGTGCATTAATAAAACCTTAAGCCTGTAAAATTTCACTTTTAATTACAGCTCAGTTTTTGTATGAACCAACAGCAATAATCATCAATCATTTGTACAGTGTATTAAGTTTTCACTGTGCTTTATGAATTCTGACCTACTATTTAAAACCACTTTGTATAACACTGCAGGTAGCTTATGGCCAGGTCCAAAATAAAAGGAACAGAGCTGTAGAAGTACCATATAGAACGCTGCATTTGCCATAATCCTCAGTATGTCATGGAAAGCAGCCAAAATCAGTTATTTTGATGATGCTTGTAAATGCAAAGAACGAACTTGCAACCAGGAAAGCAGTATTTAATTTTAGTTTAATAGTTGCATTTTAATAACCCACCAAAGTGCAACACACAGAAAACAAAAGGGCAGGAGGGAAATCACTCAGAACTGCACATTAGACAGACCCTGAAGGTAAGATCTTATTGCTAATTTTGAGAACAGAAGGTTAACAGGAATGACGCTTCTGTCAGGGTAATATAGCGAGGTTTCCTATTCCTGAAAGGGCGTTACTTCATGTGTTATTTACAGTGCCA
>JAVCKT010097017.1:0-12212 GCA_032273925.1 Rhynchotus rufescens | reverse complement strand
TTGGCGTCGGGGCTGATGGCCAGCGCGTAGCAGGCGGGCGCCGAGGACGTGAGCTCGGCCTTGATGCGCGGCGTGGGCGCCGCCAGGTCCCAGATGGACAGCGTGCTGGCCTCGCCGCCCACGATGAGGCTGCGCCCGTCCGGGAGCAGCTTGCACGAGCGGATGTAGTTGTCCCGGTTCTGGATACGGGATCGGGAGCTCCCGTTAGGCCCTGTCCTCTGGGGCAGCTGTCCCGCATCGCACCCGGCCGGGGGCTGCCAGGGGCTGGGACGGAGCCAGGGGCAGTGCGGGGCGGGCAGTGCCGCCCGTCAGCCCGGGGGACACGAGGAACCTCCTCTGTGCCCCCACGCTGCCCCTTCCCGCACAGCGATCGCCCCGAGCCCCTCGCACAGGGCTGAGGCAGCCCCAGCTCAGCCCCCGCACTCCACTCCCCGCCAGCGCTCCCGAGTTTCCAGTACAGCTGGGAACTGCCGTGACTCAGGCATTTCCTTGTTTACGCATCTGGATCCTCAAGGGCAGCTCCGCTCCGGGCACGTTTGCCAGGCTGCGCAGGGCTGCGGGCGGCGCTAGGAAGCACCGGGCTGGGCCGGGGCTGCGAAGCCGCCTGGGGACCCGGCTGCCCTGCCCCTCAGAGCCACCCTGAGCGACACAGGTCACAAACCCGCCCGGGGAAGGCCGTGGCCTGAGTGCCCTTTGCTGCAGTTATAAAGGAAGATAAGCTCTCCCTCCCGGCCAGACCTGCGCGAGCAGAGACGGGGGCGAGGGCAGATGCGTGTGATGCTTCAGTGGGTGCAGGACCAGACCCAGGCGGGCACCAGAGCACCAGCGCAGCCCCAAGGCCACTTGCAGATACCAGGTTCCTCCCGGGGCACCCCGGACCTGTCCCACTAGGGCCGGGCAGAGGCACTGGGCTCAGCAGCAGCCCCGGCCCAGCCAGCACGGGGCATCTCCAGATGGGACCTGGCAGATTTATCGGCCACCTCCCTATGAGTCTTCCAGGAACTTGTCCTGGGCCTTTCCGAGCTCTTCCCACCGTCTGACTTCTGCCACCCCTTTCCAGGACATCGGCCACCTCGCAGCCACGGCCCTGCTGCCCGGTGCTCCCAGTGCCCCTCGTGCCCCAGGGGACCCCATCCACGGGGAAGCCTCACCAGGCAGTCGAGCTGCGCCACGGCCGTCTTGGTGCCCGGCTGCCCCACGTCCCACACCTTCACGCAGCCCTTGCCGCCCGTGTAGACGTGCTGCGCGGAGCCGCTGATGGTGACGGCGCAGACCACCTCGCCGTGCGGCAGCGTGTGGAGCTGCCGCGCGTGCCGCGGGATGCCCGAGCCCAGCAGCGCGTCGGGCGGGAAGGGCACGGGCTGCATCTGCCCGTCGGCGCTCACGTGGAAGGAGTAGGCGCTGCCGGGGGGCGGACACGCGGGGAGATCCCTGAGCGGAGCTGCCACCAATGCCCAGGAACCACCCTGGGCCAGGCTGGCTCAGGGGGCACGAGATGGTTTTCTGGTGGCCACCAAGGGCCAGGGGCTGAAGCCCCACTATCGAGCACAGACTCGGACTCAGGGGGGGCAGGAAGCGCCGGCCGCCCGGCCGTGTCCTGCGAAGGGCCCTGGGGCAGCCCCCTGTGTCTGTCCCCGGTCTCTGTCCCCGTCCCTGCGCCCTGCCGCTCCGGCCGCACTTACGGTTTCCCTCCGGGGATGGTGGAGAGCGCCGAGGAGATGGAGGAGGCCCTCAGGTGAGGATGAGGCTCGAAAGCCACCTGCACAGAGCAGGGGAGCGGGGTGGGCCAAAGCCCCCTGCGCCAGCCTGTCCCCGCACGCCCACGGTCACCCCCGTCCCACCCCGGGACTCACCAGCGGCGCCCGGCCGTACACGAGGGCGCTGCCCGCGTGCGGGGAGAGCTGCAGGCCCACGCCGAGGCCGGGGGCGGCGAGCTCGGCGTGCGGCACCGTGGCCGCGGCGGCCGCGCCGGGGCTGCAGCTGCTGTGCGGGCTGCGGAGCGCTGCGCGGGGACACAGCGGCGTCGCCACCGGGCACCGGCGCCGCAGAGCGCCCAGCGCCGCCCGGCACCGGCACCACGGCAGGACCGGGGAGGCACCGCGGTGCGGGGGGCTGGGTGCCCCCCACCTGGCCCCCCCCAAGGCTGCCCTGGGCCCTGCACAAGCCCCCGGTCCCGGGCAAGCCGTTCAGCGTGGCCTGGCCGCGTCCCCCGCGCTGGGCGGCTAAGTGGCTTTACCTCCAGGGCTTTGCCGGGTTATTGAAATCAATTCCAATTCAGTTTTTGCTAAACCTCTGTAATTTTCCAGCCCAGACAAGGGCTTAGCTGCTCCAGCCCCGGCTCGATGTCTCCCTGTGCCAGCCTTCCCCTTCTGGCCACGGCCCAGCTCTTCCCACCTGCCTCCCCAGAGACTCTCATGGAAACCAGGGCAAGGAAAGGGGGTGCACGGGGTCATGATGAGCTGCAGGGATCCCCCGATTTAGCGCTCAGTGCTCTCTGCTGCTTTCAAAACCATGCAGGCACCGGCCCCGATCCCTGGGTGGGCAGGGTCTGTGCAGCACCTGTGGGATCCCCTCGCCACAGGGACCCCCATGGTGACATCCCCTCACCACAGGCACCCCCATGGTGACATCCCCTCACCACAGGGACCCCCATGGTGACATCCCCTCGCCACGAGGACCCGCATGGTGACATCCCATGTCCACCCATGGGTGGTCACTCACTCAGGGGGCAGTGCGCAGGGGACAGCAGCGCTCCCCGCCGTGGGCCCCCCACTCACCTGTGGGGTCCGCAGCCCTGGCGGGAGGCAGCCGGAGCGGGGCGGCCGCGCTGGGCCCCGGTGTCCGGGCGTCGCGGGACGGGGAGGCGCCGGCGCCCCGGGGAGCCCCGGCCGGGGGGTCGCTCTGCAAGGCCAAGGCACAGCCATAGTGGGGGGCCCCCGGCCCATCCCTCGCCCCCCAGCCCCACATCCCCCATGGATCCAGTGTCCCCAGCCCACCCAGGTGTCCTGCGCATCCTGCAGCCCCTCGTGCCCCCCGCAGCTCCCCCATGCCCGGCTCTTTTCTCTCCTCTCCTATTTCTTCCTTTTTTTTTTTTCCCTGCCTGGGGATTTTGTCGACACCAGCAAAGGAGGAAAAAAAATAACTGAAGGGGAGCGCGGAGCGGCACGCTGTGCGGGCAGATTGCTGCGGGCGCTTTGTCCGCTCTAATCCGATTGTGCCGCTGCTCCCGCGGCCGCAGCCGGCTGCTGACCCCGGGGGGGCGCGGGACGCGGCGGGGGGCGCCCGCCCGCCCCCTCCCCACGCGCTGACCTTTCAATCCGCGCTGGCAAAGGCGGGAGGGAGGGGAAAGGGAGAGGAAGGAGAGCGGGAAAGGGAGAGGAAGGAGAGCGGGAAAGGGAGAGGAAGGAGAGCGGGAAAGGGAGAGGAAGGAGAGTGGGAATGGGAGAGGAAGGAGAGCGGGAAAGGGAGAGGAAGGAGAGTGGGAATGGGAGAGAAAGGAGAGCGGGAAAGGGAGAGGAAGAGAGGGGAAAAGGGAGAGGAAAGAGAGCGGGAAAGGGAGAGGAAGGAGAAGGGAGGGAGCGGCACTGGGAGCTGCTCGGGATCCTGCGGGTGTCTCGGTGGGAAGCACCTGCCCAAGGGGGCTGCCCCGCGTGCTCCGGGTGCCGGGAAGCGCCCACGGGTGCTCTGACCCCACGAAGCCCCCCTGGGCACCCTGACCCCACGAAGCCCCCCTGGGCGCCCTTACCGGGCTGTGCTCCCTGCCCCGGCGCGGCGGGGAGCTGCGGCTGGAGGCCGGGCTGCCGGTGCCGTCGCGGCGCGCGGGGGGCGCCCGCCCGGGGCTGCCGGGCTCCGACAGGGGGTCCTGGGCACAGACAGGGCGCTCAGGACAGGGGCTGCGCGCGGCCCCCGCCTCGTCCAGCTCCGCGTCCTGGCCCGCGGGGCCGCTGCTCCGGCTTCCCCCGGCACAAAGCCAGCCCTGGCGCCAGCTCAGCAGGGCGCTGGGCCCTGGGGGCTGTGGGGGGCTCAGCGGGGGCAGCAGGGCCCGGTCAATGTCCCTGGGGACGCGGGCAGCCCCGCAGCGAGGCCGCCCCTCGGCCCTGCGCTCCGTAGCCGCCACTTGCGCTGGGGGTTTATCACTAATTACACCATGAGCAGCTTTTCTGAGGGGCTTTTCTGTGCAAACGGCAGCTGCTGCTCTGCTCAGAGCCTCTGCTCTGGGGAAGGGCCAGGACGTGAGAACGGAGCATGGGATCCTGCCCCCTCAGCTTCCAGGGAAGGAAAGAAAAGGGTGTCCCCAAAGGGTGTCCCCAAGAGGGTGTCCCCAAGAAGGTGTCCCCAAGAAGGTGTCCCCAAGAAGGTGTCTCTGCCCAAAGAGCCGGGCCGGGATAACGTGCTGCTCTCTCTGCTGGGGTGATGGGGAGAGGCTGCAGGCACCCGTGGGGAGCTCGTCCCGTCCCAGAGAGGGGCTGGACGGGCCGGGGACGCGGAGACTCCAGTCCCCGCTCGGAGCCGGCCAGAGCAGGGGCAGAACCTGCTGCTCAGGAGCCCCAAGCGCGAGGCTGGAGCCCCAAAATGCCGAGGGCCCCGCAAGGCTCCCGTGCACCCGGGAGAGCCCGGCCTCACCTCGTCCACCACCAGGTTGTAGTCGCTCTTGTCCCCATCACTGTCCTGCAAGGAAGAGGAGCCCCAGAGGCTCCGTCAGGAGAGCAGGAGGTTGGAGAGCCCTGTGCTCTGCTCCCTGCCCCTGGCAGCACCGAGCCCCTTCCCCGCGTGTTGGATCCTGGGGACAGGGATCCCGTCCCAGGGCAGCACTGGTCTCTCGGAGCGGAGCCATCAGCTCCTTCTCCTGCAGGATTCCTGCCCTCTCCCTCCCGCCTCCGAGGCTGCGGCCCTTCCCGCTCCGCTCCCGGACACAGGGAGCTGCTCCGGCTCATCCACTGGTGCCAGGGGGGCGCTCCCCCTTCTGCCCGGCACCCCAGGGACCCCCGGCCGCCCCCAGCCCCTCCCGGTGCCCGGCCGCGCTCTGCCGCTCACCTCAGGCCCAGGCAGGTCCTTCTCGTCCCGCTTGCGCTTCAGCCCCGCGCTGCCCGTCCGCTCGGCGTCCGGCAGGCTCTCCGGAGGGGAGGCAGAAACGCTCTGCGATGGGGCGGGAAGAGGAAGGGAAGGGGCTGGAGGGCAGCGGCGCTGCTGACCGTGGTTCCCTGGCTGCTTCCCAGGATCCCGGCAGCTTGTGCACAGCCCGTGCAGCCGCAGCCGCCGCGGGCGCGGGACCCTGCCCGGCCAAGGGAGGTCAGAGCAGAAACGGGGCGTTGCTGACTCTGCAGACACTGCTCAGTGTGGGGTGATCAGGGGCAGGACCTGGCCCGTGTTCAGCCCCAGCGGGGCCGGGAGGAGGGAAGAGGACAGGGCTGGTGTCCGATGGGCGCCCGTGCCGGCTGCAGACGGATCCTCTCCCTCCGTGGGGAATTGTGGCCCCTGCAGCAGCCCCGGGCAGGGAGGAGGGAGCCGACAGCAGCAGCAGGGCTGCGCACAGGGCCTCGCTCAGCCGCGGGGCGGCACGGGCGGCGGGGGATAATCCCCACTCTCCGCTAGGAAGCTGCACGTGAGAGGGGCTGCAGCGCGCCCACACCCGGCTGCTGGCACGCACCGAAACGGCACTGGGCGCCCCGTGTGCCCGGCCCCGGGCGGGGAAGCAGATCCGCCCCTTGGGGAGATACCCAGGATGGCGGCAGTGGAAAATCCCCGCTGGAGGCTGCTCTTTGCTCGGCGGTCACCCTGGCCCCGCGGGGCTCGGGGAGCAGGACGGGGCCGAGCGGGATGAGGGCCCGTCCCCTTGGCGGCCGCGGCCCCGCGCTCCATCCCGCTCCCCGTGCGGGCGCATTGTGCCGCAGCCGCGGGCAGGGGGGTCTTAAATCCCTTCCCCGGGCTCGGCGGCTGCTTGCTGGGCTGCTGACACAGCCCCGCGGCGGCCGCCCACGCGCTGCTCTGCCACGCGCGGCAGCACGCGGCGCTGCGGGACGAGGATCCATGGCGCGTTCCGGGCGCGCAGCAGCCGGCTCTGCCCTGGGCTCCTGGTCCCAGCCCCATAGCGTGGGCTATAGGTGCCATAGGGCCACCCTTTCCCTGTGTCCCAATGACGGCAGCTCCGGGTGCAGCTGCAGCTGCAGCTGGGCCTCTCGGGCTGCCGCCACAGCGGAGTGCAGCTCCCTTCTGTCCGGGCTGTTTACTTCCAAAGGTCAGGAAAAAAGCATTCCCAGGAATCCTACCAGCAAAGGTAGGCTGGCAAAGGGAGCAGGCTGCGGTGCTCCAGCACAGCAGCTCCGTGCCAGCCCCGTGCCAGCCTCGGCGCTGAGGTCCGAGCTCTCCCTGCTCCTCCAGCCTCCCCGGGACCAGGTTATTTCCAGCAGCACCAGGGGCCCTGCAGGAGCCGGCAGCAGCTCCACAGCTCGGAACCAGCTCCGCTTCCCACCCTCCGGAGCAGGAGACCGGGACAAACGGCCCTCGAGTCCCGAGGACCGGGCACACGAGCCAACGCCGGGACCTACCCGGCTCGGGGTGCGCTCCGGTGTCCGGGCGGCTGGGCGGGAGCAGCCGGGCGCATCCACGGCGGCACAGGGAAGGAAAAGGAAGAGGCTGTTAGTGCCATGGCAGAGGCTGGAGGAAAACGAGGGGCAACACGGAACCGGAGGAGACCACGGTGAAAAATCACGCCCAAATGCCCACTTTGCCCACGCGCTGGGTGGATTCTCTGATGTCTAACAGCAGCTGAGCACGTTGGTCTCTTGGTGAAGCAGGGAGGAATCTATCCAGCCCTCTACTTCCAAAAAATGTATTAGGACTTGGCAACCTCTAGGCTGGAATTAGCCACCGGGTCCCACAGTTATCAAGAGGCAACAAGCAGACTCGCTCGCGAGGCCTCGTGAGCCCTGGCCCCGCATCGCTCCGGGAAGCTGCGCTCCGGAGCCCAGCTCAGACCGCGGCTCTTTCCCAAGCAGCTCAGAAGGGACCAGCTCCATCTCCCCGAGCCCGGAGCCAGACCTTGGCTCCCAGCCCTGCGCTCTGGGTTATCGCCTGGGCTCTGGCGCTGCTCCCCGGCTTTGCGCTCCTAGCGAGCGCATCCGAATCCGCATTCGGAGCGGGTCTGCGGGCCCGTCCCCAGCGGGAGGACAGATGCTCAGCCCCACGGCGGGAGGCTCTCGGGGACACCGGCCTTGAACCGGGCGGCTCGGGAAGGGGAGGAGGGATGGAGGCAGCGCGGGCTCATCCCTGCGGAGCAGGGCTTGCCCCACACCTGCTTTGCATTGCTATGGGGCACCAGGGATTAACCCGGACCATATGAGGCGCTTCACGGGTTCTTGCTGAAGGGGGAATCACTGCGGGTGCCTGTGCCCTCTGCCCTGGCTGGCCTCTGGCCAGATGCTTTCCCAGGCCCGTCCCTGGCGCAAGCCGAGCCCGGGAGCCTCTGGCTTCCTAAGGGTTAAGCCCAGCCGGCTTTTATCCTCTCTGGAGTTTGTTTTCCTGCTGGGGGAAGGCCATCCTTAAAGCCACACTGACAGAATGAAAGCGGCGCACACCTGCGCACACGGGTGCAAGGCAGACGTGCGCATGCAGGCACAATTTCCGCATGCTATTTTTACCACCTTCAGATCACACAGGCAAACCCAGATCATTAAGGAAACGAAGCAGCCCCTCTCCCTGGCGACCAGCTTCCCTGTCACCACCGAGTCCTGCTCCACTCGCAGACCCCCCTAGCAGGGACCCTCATGGGCTGCCAGGGTCTTCCCATTCCCATCTTCCCTAGAAGCCTGAGGAGCAGGACCACGAGGGCTGTTAATTTTTCCTGCCTGATTCCCTCCAAGGCCCTGTCCTGCTGCCCAGGACGAGTCCGCAGTGTCCGTCCTGGGAAGAGGGTGACCGAGCTCATAGTGGGTCCCTGTTTGGAGATGCCTCAAGAGCAACAGGCCACTGGTGACCTGGGTGCTGCTAATAACTCATCCCAAGCCTGCCAGCAGCATTCGCAGAGCTGCTTTAACGATGATTAAATATTGACGATGTCTGCAAGGCGCTTGGTGACGCTGATCGGAGGAGGCACCCAGGACGAGGGATTGGCACTGTCTACAAGGCACTGCAAGCGCAAGAAAGGTCCCTACACTGCTGGCCACAGACGGGCGTCCTGTGGCCTTGCGGCACTAACGGGCGTCCCCACAGACCCTCCGCCCCCGCTGCACGTGGGTGAGGAGGGGGATGAGCTCCCGCCTCCAGCCCCTCTCGCCCCTTACCTCGGCTCTCCCCGGCTGGCGCCGCTCGCTCCTCCTTGGCGGGGGGCTGCGCCTGGGCCGCCAGGGCCGCCGACAGGGCCAGGAGCCCCGCGGCGCTGCCCACCCCAGCCAGGGACGGCACGGAGCCCAGCGGCACGGCAGGCGCCTGGTGCGAGAGGTGCTGGAGCTGCTGCTGCTGGAAGGGAAAGAGCAAACGGTGCCGGTGCCGAGCGCGCCGGTTTGGGGGCGCAAAGCTGCCAGCGCGGCGCGCGTCTCTCCAGCCTCATCCTCCCCCTGCGGCACCCAGGCTGGGATGCAACCCCGGTCCAGCTCAGGCAGGTGCAGGGCGGCTCCGGCCTCTCTGCCCTCCTCTTATGTCCTGTTGAACCCCAGTTGCTGCAGCCGCCCGCCCCGGCTTGGCTGGCTGGATAGACCCGGTCCCACTCGCGCTGCGCAGCCCGGGAGCAGGGAAGCGCCGTCGGCCCGGCCCGGTCACTCACCCCGACGATGCTGTTGAGCTCTGCCATGGTGACCTGCTTGGCCCGCTCCACCGCCTGCAGGACCTGCTGCTGGTGCTGGGACGAGGAGCCGGGGCTCGCGCGGTGCTGTGGGCCCCAGCGCCGCCGCGGCTCCGGCGGGGACCGGGACACGAGGCGGTGCCTCCATCCGCAGCGCCAGGCACAGGGCTCCCCACAACTCTCCCCTTCCTCAGGCTGGATCCCGGCCCCCTTCCCGGAACCTGGGCAGAGCCGAGGTGCCCACTTACCTCCTGCGTGAGGAAGGGGACGATCTGGGCGCAGATGGCGCTCAGCCTCTTGACGATCTCCGCCTGGGGGCACAGGGCAGCCTGTGGGGCCGGGAGGGCTCCAACCCCCTCGGGGCGAGGAACAGGGGTGCACGGAGCTCCGCACCCCGTGCCTGCCTCGGCCACCGGGCTGTCCCCAGCTCCCGCCAAGGAGGGCTCCGCCGGGACCCCCGGCTTCCCCGGGCCCTCCGGCTTCCCCGGGCCCCCCAGGCTCACCCCCCTTGCGGCAGGGAATGCGATAAGGGGCCGTGCGCTGCCGCCTCCTCGGCCCCAATATAATCCCAGCTCTGCCCTGGGGCAGCCGCATCCACAGCTCCCATTTCCACCCCAGACCAGGCAGCTCCAGCCTGGGACTGCTGGACATACTGGGGAGACAGTCCCCTGGTCGCCCCAGCCTGCTGTGCACAGGGCCGGCACACGGAGACCCCATCCTGGCAATGGGGCGCGTGGGGCCCTGGCCACCCTGCCGTGATCCAGGCCTGGATGGATCCCAGGGCGCCGGAGCTGGGAGCCCCCTGCCAACCAAAGGAGCAAACTGGAGGAGGCCGAGCCAACGGGAGGGAGCCGGCAGCTGACTCGCCACTTTGTCGGGCATCGCTCCAAACTAATTTCCCTGGCAGGGAGCCCGTGATGACTAGATTGATAAATCTGAAGAGGGAAAGCAAATTAACGCTGCAACAAAAGGGGACCCGGGAAGGGTGAAAACACTCCTCTGGCTTCAGGAGAGGAAAAGGGGAAAGGGAAGGGAAGGGGGGAAGGGGGAAAGGGAGGAAGAGAAAGGGACAGGGAAGGGAAGGGAAGGCATTTGCCTCTGCGCTCCCTCTGTCTCCTGCAGAGTCGGCCTTGATCCTGGGGCCCTGGGGCCCTGCTGCTGGCAGGGACCGCACAGAGGCTGCAGGGGCAAGGCCGGGCTTTGGCGGCTTGGGATCAAGGAGGAGGTGCTGCTCGAGCTCCATACCCCACACCCTGACAACTGCTCAGGGATCCCCCACAACAGCCCTGCTGGGTCTCCTATACTGCTAACAGGGACACGGGGCATCATCCCAACACCAGTCCCTCCCCTGCCGCCGCTGCAGACCCCAGCTCACTCACCTGCTTGTGCATTTCAATATTCAGCCCGTAGGACATTTCATAATACTGAAAGGGAAAGCACAGCGCAGCCTCGTGAGGATTTGCTCCAAGCGGTCGGACCACCACAGCCGGGTTGAACATCCCAAGTCCAGCCCTGCTCCACTGCAAAACCTCTCCTAGCAGAAACTGCTGCTACCGGGGTGGTCGGGCCCAGCAAACAGAAAGGGGACATTAAAGGTTCCTCTCCCAGTTCCCCGCCAGCGGAGCCAGCTGCAGGCGGGCAGTGGTGACAGGCAGACCCCTCTGCCACCTCCCCCGGGAAGGGGCTGCAGGAGGAGAGTCTAAAGCTGCCCCTGGGGCCAAGGACCCATTTCCTGCAGCAAGGGCCTGTCCCGGAGAGCACATCCCGCTCCAGGGAGCCGGAAAGGGATACCAGCCCAGTAGGCGACAGGAACACCCGCTGGGCTCGGGAACAGGGCTGCCAGCAGGGGAGGTCCGGGCCTGTTTGCCATCGGGAGGGGGGACAATCCGCGTTTCCCCCTCCCCCCAGACAGGCTGGTAACACCAGGTGCTGAAGGGGGGTAACGTTACCCCAGTTCCCATCTCCCCAGGCTCCTGCCAGCATTGCTGCTCCTGCTCTGCCCGATGGACTGCGGGCCGTTAACAGTGTTAACACAGCACCGTCAGCTCCACCGCAAGCACCTTCAGCTCCACCAGCACCTTCAGCATCACAAGCACCTTCAGCATCAGCAGCACCACAGGCACCACAAGCACTTTCATCACCATCAGCACCACCAGCACCTTCAGCTCCACCAGCACCACCAGCATCACAAGCACCTTCACCTTCAGCACCAGCAGCACCGCTCTCTTTAGCGGCACCTTCCCCTCCCACCCAAAACACCAGCCCCAGGGCGCCGCTTCAGAGCCATCCGCTCCCGGGTGAGAGGCAGGGAGGAGGATGGAGACTTTCGTCTTTAAGAGGCCGAACAGAAAGAGCAAAAGAGAACGGAGCAGGAGAGACGTGCAGGGATGCCTGGGCTCAGAGAGCACCAAGCAGGAGATGCCGGCCGGAGCCCCCATTGCCAAGGGGGAACCGAACATTAACTCCTTCCTGACCCACTTGGCCGCTTCCCCGGCGGGCTCCGGCGCGGCTCTCTGCCCGGGACCGGCCCGGGCGCGAGGGCGGTGGGCGCGCTCACCATGACATAGTGCCTCTGCATCTCCGTCTTCTCGCTCACCAGCTTCTCGCACTCCAGCTTCAGGCTGCAGAGGGGATTGGGGGGCCGTGGTTTGGCTCGGGGAGCCCCGTCCGCGCTGCCCCACACCCGCAGCCCCACAGAGCTCAGCTTTCCCCGTCTTCCTCCTCATCACTGCCCGAGCGTCCCCGCTGTGGCCACGGAGCCCCTGGATGAACCTGGAGCGCGGGGCTCGAGACCCGGGGACCCCGCGAGACCCGGCCCCAGTCCGCAGCCTGGCTCGACCCCGGGGACCCCTCCGGCCGGACCTTCTCCCGGGCGCTTCGTGCCCCTTCGGAACCCCCCCGCACACCCTGCCCCTTGGGAACCCCCCGCACATCCTGCCCCTTGGGAACCCCCCCGCACACCCTGCCCCTTGGGAACCCCCCCGCACACCCTGCCCCTTCGGAACCCCCCCGCACACCCTGCCCCTTGGGAACCCCGCCGCACACCCTGCCCCTTGGGAACCCCCCGCACACCCTGCCCCTACCGCAGCGCTCGTCCCCCCGCGCGGGCACCTCCTTTCCCGCAGCCCGGACCGGGTCACCCCGTCCCGAGGTCCCTGCGCCCCGCGGCCGCTCCGTAGCCCCCGTTCCCGCGGCCGCACCTGTGGTACTGCGCCTGCAGGAACTGGAACTCGTCCTTGATCCTGTCGCACGATTCGGCCACGGTGAATTTGAAGCCCGGCTGGCCCGGCTGGTGCGGAGCCTGCGGGGAGCGGCCAGGGAGAGGCGCTGAGCGGCGGCGGCCGCGGGGGGGGGCCCAGCCGGGCGGCGGGGCGCGGCCCGCGGCGCTCGGGACTCACCGGGTGCCGGCCCTGGGGGTACATGGCCGGGCTGGGGC
>JAVCKT010097015.1:0-12219 GCA_032273925.1 Rhynchotus rufescens | reverse complement strand
TAAAATAAAATAAAATAAAATAAAATAAAATAAAATAAAATAAAATAAAATAAAATAAAATAAAATAAAAATAAAAACAGGAGAATGAACTATGAATTATTATGCTCTTTGTAGATGTATGTGCCCTTTGCACACCATGCTGATCTCAGATCCTGCAAGGACTCAAAATTAGAAGCCACGTACCCTAAGCATCGACCCACTGCCTTTGCTCTATGCCCATCTTTTATATCCTTTAAATTATTTCTTCCCTCTGAATTATGACCTCTGAAGTCAACACCAGAAACCACAGCAAAAGAAACCCAAAATACATTCAAAAGATAATGTGATGAGACACAAGAAAACTGTGCTTCCTGAAAGCATACCATCTGGTTATGTAAATCCTGGAAATCATGTTATCCTCTAAGTATATTTATATCTGGAATCAAAGGAACCACAAAGTATTTCCAAGACATTTTCTCATCCTCTTTTCTAAAGGTCAGTTTCTCTTAAGTGCTCCAGGCAGAGGATGATGATGATGATGATGATGATGATGATGATGAATGGTTGTTTCCTCATGCTCCATCCTGAGCCTCTTCTGACCACGTCCTGGGGTACAGTTTCCACTATAACCTCACACACTTGCCACCTTCCAGCCCTGCCTGCTCTTTCTGTGCCCATGAACAGGGCGGATTCCAGCTCCTCGGATCTCTTGGGAGAATCAGTCATTTCCAGAACTGGCTAATGTTTTCAAGCCGTAACAGATCCTTGCATGGTACAAGCTATTATGAACTGCAGCACATTAAACTACGAAAAATTACTTAATACTGGTACTTTCTGGCTGGGATAAATTTCCTAATTTTGTCTTGGCGAAATTCAATGACTCTTCAACAGAGTCCACTTGGAAGGTCTCTTAGACCTGCTGACAGCTACCAAAAGTTTGCTTGGGACTGGGGGACCGACTTACTTGCTGAAAAAAATGTGTTGCCCTTTCTTTACATGAGCAGGATCTGAAATGACACATTACAGGGCACATTCAATAGCCCTTGCCCTGCCCTCCGAGTCACCCACTCCAGGCAGCCCCGGTTAACACCAGGCTCAGCGTGAGCAAGAAGCTCTTCACTGCCTTCCCTCTGTCTAGGTAGGGAATATCCCAGGGACAGAGCCAAGCCAGCCATGCAGCCCGTAGCTCACAGGGCAGAGCTCTGCTGTCATCTGCCAAGAAGGAGCCTTTTGTGTGAAGCCTCTCCTCTCTGCACGGTGTACTGAGCTGGGCCTGGTTTTATTTTAGTCTGTGCTCAACCTCTCCCTGGAGTTTGTGCTTTGCGTGCCGGATCCTTTCTGCTCCAGGGGCTTTGCGAGATGCCCTCGACCTTGGCAGATCTTGGTCAAAGTTCCTAGCTCAAACACCTACCTCTGAAGATGACTTTCGCTAAAAAGTTCTTTGCTTATGGTGGCTCAACAGCCACTGTTTCTAAACAGTGAAAGAAACTAGTCCTTCCCACCAAGCTGATAGTACGGTTTCCATCTGCTTCCTAAAATCCAGCATCTAGAACTCCCAATGAAGGTGTTTTTTTGATTTCCTTTCTCCACAAAGTCATAAAATTGAATATATCCCTCCCTTACTATACATGGACAAATTAAAATTAAAGATACAATCACATTATAAAGACAAGAAGTGGACCAAAGTATCCCCTGGTAACTACTCTCAGGTTAATAAAGTTGCTGAAATGGATTTATACCATGCATTTTAAAAAAGTGATTACAAAAATTAGGCTATCTTCTACTTAGATGTCAGTGGTTACAAACACTAAACATCCCTTTCTCTTAAAATTACCACTTGCAGACACCACACAATTATCTTCTCACATGCATAAAGCACTTAAATTAGCTTAATTGCTATCCTTCTTCCCATTAAAGCACAAGGCAGTGACTTGCCCGTCTCCATGGGAAGAAAGAGTAAAGCAGAGGTGCCAACAGAAGCTGGTGCTTTGACACCTTTGTGCAAGGCCAAAGCTTCAACGTGGACCATGAGGCACCTGCAGCTTCCGCTCAGGCCCCAGGCGCTCAGTTGAGACCCAGCTTTGCAGATCGTCGCACGGGAAGGGGTTAAATGCCGCTGGCCAGCCCATTCCCTGGCCTTCGGGGCAGGAAACACAGCAACACCCGAGAGCGGCCGGGGAACGTGGGGATTATGGAGCTGGTACCTGAGTCCTAAGGACGGATGTGAACTGGAGGCAACAGCCTGGGGCCAGGTAACATTTAATTCAGCCTCTGAAGCAGAGAGAACTTCCCTGATGATCATTGCTGCGCACAGCGCCAGAGCGTTTTGCACAGCGCTCGAAGATGTCGCCCTGAATGTCATGGGCAAGGCACTATTCGAGGAAGCTGTCACAACAGGGGGCACAAAAGCAATCCGAGCACGCTAATGGGAGCCTTTGTAAAGGGCCTCCTACGAACCATGGAGGCAGGAGAAATAGCAAATCAAAAAAGACAACCTCAGGTTTTATTTTAAGGTTGGATTTGCAAGCAAGTCACAGCGAGGAGGCGGCATTTATATGATAAGCGGTAACAGAGAACGGAGAGATTTCTTTCCTTCTCCTGTGCCCCTCTCGCCGTTCTCCTTTGCCTGGTGCACACCAGGCCTGTTCGTGAGAGCAGAGCTGAGGCTCAGGTGGCCCCTTCAAGAAGCAAAGGGCCTCGTGTTCATGGCCTCGGCAGTCTCCACGGTCACTCCAGCCCACGATCACGGGGCCTTTTTGGAGGGCAAGGGCACGGTGGAAGGAGACGGTTGCGTTTTGGGGCTGCTTGCTGGGACTTCCAATGTGAGCAAACCTGGAAAAGTCTCGGGCGAGAAGCTCCTGAGGGATGAGCACTGCAGGCCTGGAAATTACACCGGAGGAATCTCTTAGAACACAGCAAAGGGCCACCAAGGGCAGAAAGCTCCAGTGCATCTTAAAGGTTCGTGACAAAGTGCCAGCCATGACGTGGCCCTCTGGAACAGTAACATGAGGGAAACAGATACCCCCATCCTGGAGAGGCCACTCGGAGAGCCGTCACAAGGCTAGTGCAGTCCCTCAGCACCAAATGAAGTTAAGAGAAGCAGAGATTCTTGTTGCAACTATGCACGGCCTGCACAGTTAGAAAAACATCATCTTCCTGCTGTTCTCGTACAGGCTGTTTGGTTGGAGAGCTTCTTCCACAGGAGGCTGTAAGCGTTATCTCCATAGCCGTCTTTTAGGATGAAGCCTGTTCAAGGAGGCGGCACATCAGCTTGTTTAAGTTACCCTACCTGGCTCGATTTCAGCAGATTTTACTAAGGTTTAATTCCCCCTTGCACGAGCTGAAATTTGCAGCTATTAGCCGAGTGGCTACAGGCAGATTTATGGACCATTTTCCAGGCGTGCAGGAAAGACTGTCTGAAATTTAGAAATTACACTTAGAAATCTCTGCACAATATCTTACTCTGCACTGTAAAGACCTGTTTGGTATTTGGACAACTTAGTAGCTTTGTGGACAGCGAATGGATCTTCTCCTTCACCAGAGAATCTGTCTAGGTGACTCCTGCTTGCAAAAAGTTGGAGCCAAACTCTGCCTGCAGCTCCCAGTTCAATACATTGACTTTTGTGCTGCCCGGCTGTTTTCCATGATAAAGAGAGGAAGGATTTGGGGCTGGATATTCCCACCATGGCAGGAGAAAGCAACAAGCTCAGCACACTTAGCGCTCAATTCAACCCCGCGCCGCAGGACGGGAGTGATGAGGGAGGCTCCTCGAAGCCGCGTGCCCGGCCTCTCCCCCGTTCAGGGGCAAACTCGCTCCCAACGGCAGGTCTTCAAGCTGCTGTAAAGCCAGTTCTCTATTTTCCTAAAGCCTCAAAACACAGGAAAATGAGTTAGTGCTGTCCTGTGAGCCACGGCTTCACTGTGACTAATTCTGACATTCAAAGAGCTATTTGAAGAATAACGACATAAAGCTTAATTTACAGAGATGACTTAAGGGTGGAAAGTGGGGAGAAGCCTAAAAACTTGGAGAGCTCTTCACAGTTTTGTGATATCCACAAATATCACGAGAGAGCACGGCACAGTGAGATGCAGAGATGCCCACTTGCAAACCATCACAGACAGGCATGAAAAGCACTATGGCTGTGTTGGAACTAACACGAACACACTGCTTCCCCACTAAAGTCGTGCACACACAGGTAGTGATAGGTTTTTATAGCTCCTCACGTCACGCAGTTCCAATTCAAACAGGTCCAAGCCTCCTCATAGATTGATAAACCAGATCCCAGCCCCCTTGGACTGTAACTTGTGTGGCTCTCAAGCATGCCACAGCACAAGGCTGGACAGCACTTCATTAACACCGGCTAAAACGAGAGGACTACGCAGCTGAGTTGACTTCTTTAAGTAAAACTGATTTTATGTTACCATTTCTTTCTTGTCTTTCAAGGGATTCACTGTGACCCATTGAAAAACCAAATCCTAACACTAGCCACTCTCTATGAACACTTGCAGCAAAGATCTCACGAGCCTTGAGTAAAACTCGGTAGTCCATGGTTTGTCACAGCAGTCAGTGATAAAGGATGAAAGGTTAAGTTAAAGAGTGAGGACACATCTCGGGTGTCCCGTTAGACTGAAACACTAAAGAGGGTTTTAGAGAGACCCTTACTCAAACAAATGAGTTTCTGAGGTCTGTATTTCAAACACAGACAAGTTGCTCCTTATGGATTTGGTGGTTTCTTCTAAAATATTATAGGAATGAAGCTATGGATTCTTCCCACAGCTTGCAGGAAAAAATCAAGGTCATCCTTGCTGCTTTTCTCCCCTAGGGCCCTGAACATGGGCTGTTGAGCACATCCTGTTCACTGAGAAGGAATTCTCTTGTTGAAGAGTTTTCTTACCCAAACGTAATGCTAGTCTGATGGGTAGCAACTTCGCAAAAGAAGATCTGATTTAAAAAGCACTAAAGAAGGACAGAGAGGGGCCTGACTTCCTGCAGTAGCTTTAGGCTCCTGCAAGTGCCCTAGGCAGAGAAATGGGTAGTTTCTTGATGATGAGACAGGTACCTTGTCTGAACAGGGCCATAAGCAGCAATCAAGTGCAATTTCCAGGTGACACCAAAACTACTGCACTAGAAACCTCCACACTTAAGGCAGCAGCCCATCGCTCCCTTCCTTGTTACTCTGAACTTGGACTTGGGAATCCAATTCCAGATACAGTCTGTTTTAATTAACCAAATTGAACATTCCCAGCTCACAAGCTTAGCAAGTTTAAATAACTTTCACTGCCTGTAGTCCTACTGCCCTGATGCTGCCCGAGTCCCACCAAGCTTGCAGCATCAACACAAAGCAATCCCCTGGAAACAGCTAGGAAAGGGAGCACAAAGGACAAGCAAAGCACTGACAGTGGCACCAGCCATGGCCACTTTACTGCTGTTGTCCACGTGCTGCCACGTGGCAGCCTTTGCGCCCTCAAAGGAAGCAACGTACGGAACTTCTCCCAATCCAATGTCCTTTTGCACTTCTCTCTCCGCTGAGTGGAAGGAGAAGGCCGGGATACTGCCAGACACGCCGTTCAACAGCAGCAACAAATGATAGGAGAAATGTCCAACTTCAGCTCATTCAAGTGGGGCAAGTAAAACGTGCCAAGGGTGACAGCTGGAAACTGTCTGGGGCTGAGTATGAGATGAAATAAATTATTGGGTCATTCTCATCACCAATTCAGCTGTCAGCCTAAAGCAAATAAGGCTAAAAAGCTCATCTTTGCACCTTTATATCATTAGTCTTAAGGAAAAGACACGGATAATGTTACCAAAATGTCTTTTTTTCCCTTCAACTAAAGCAGGAATTACAAAGCACCAATTAAAACCTTGCCAGTAGGACATAATGCTTTTATGAGATTCTTTCAAATAACTAATATTTCTTCAATGAATTCTTTCGAATTCCCTTCAATTCAATGCATCTTTTTTTATAGATACATACACGCACATGTGTGTTCACGGAGGTGTGTGGACATATACATACACGTGGACATATACGTACACATATACCCACATGTTTATATATGTATATATTTGATATATTGAGCAATATCAGCTGTAAAAATTCAGGCCAGCCCCAGACTTTCAAACATGGGCAGCACGCAGCCCTCCCTGTTCCAAGCCACCCTCTGGAAACGCCGTGTCCCAAGCAGAGGAGCCTCTGGTTCTCAGAAGCTCCTGCTGGTTCTCTCCTGTCCCGAGGAGGGTCCCCAACCCTCAGGACACAGAAGCCACCATAAGGGAGCTCACGGGCAGGTAAGGGGCCCTGCAGGGCGACGGGCCCAACCGGAGCTGCCAAACCCGAGGTCAGGACCCTCGCTGTGCCGGGGCTGCCGAGGCTGCGTAGAGCCCTGGTAGGGACCAAGCAGCACAAACTCACGTACCCTGACAGATGGGCCAAGTCCTCTGAAGCTTAACAATGTATTTTCATTTGATGCTAAGTCTTTCCATATCAAACGTATTTACACAGCTGAGTAAAACCCAACTCGGATTTTAGATACTGATATTTGTTATGGCTTTCTTCTCACTTAGGAGTAGCACCATTAGTTCTCCTGAAGGTATACAGGATATTTGAACAACAGAAATGAATTTGTATCTGCTATATGCAGTACTACTTGCACTATCTCAGCAATACATTAAAGGTATTTAAAATTAGCCCAGTGTTGTGCAAGCCAAAATGGAGGCTTTGCAAAACATCTAAGTCACTCGAGCTCTCTCAACCTATTTGTGATCAAGCTGCTCCTAAATTACACTGCCAAAATCCCCTTGAGTTTGTGAATCGCCCATGAGAACATCTAGAGCGTCCCTGGGGATAACAGGTGTTCCTGCTCCTAAGAAAAAGGAAAAAGAAAAAGAAAAAAAAATGTTGAGCCCTCCCCCTCCAAAAGGGGGATTTTTGCTGAACAAGACTTATATTTTTATACCATTTGTTCCTGTCACAAAAAAAATCTGCAATGCAAAGTGTCTGGCTCAGGTAACATAAGGAAGGCTGCACTGAATAGTTTTACTGTACATTAATCTTAAAAGCAACATATTGCTTACCCTGAAAATGAGACAGAAAACAAAACAAAACCTTGACCTGTAATTCGCTGATTCAGCTTGCTCTCGACTTCCAACTTTTGTAAAAGACGAAACAGAACTTCCCCTTCTGTACTACGAGGCTCATTCAAACCAAGGCCACCACGGAGGCACGCCAAGTCTACTCCTCAGATAAAGCAATGCCATTTGCTCCTTCTGTTCAGATGGATTTTTTTTTTCTAACTTCTGCTCCTTCAAAGGTATTCGAGTTTCAGGGATGCATCTTCCAGCACTCACTAACATACCCTGAACATCGGACCTGCGTGGCATTTCACACTGACATATCCACGCCGCTAGACTGGAATGCAAGCATAAAGCTCTCTCTGACTGCCAGGCTTAAGTGATGACTTAGTATCTAATTCCTGGGAAAAGTGAATCTGCCATTTGGATTGGGGTCCTGACTCCAGATTTCCTCCCAGAGGCATTAAGGGCCATATGAAGATCACCAGGTCACTCTAAACTTCAGCTCACGATCATCTTCCCTCTTCCATTTCACTTCTTTTAACCTTCCACAACTGTTTATTTCCAAGAAGCCTGACAAGCTCCACACTAGGAGAAGAGCAGCTATATCTGCTGTGACATCTGTAAGTTAACTTAAATTCTTTCAGGGCACAGAAAGTACTAAAAATATCTCCAACTTGCATCTTGAGCCATCCCCAGGACAGACTTTTCCTCCAATGTACCTGCTGTCTCTTTCAATCAATTTTAAACACCACTAGTTGTTTTAGTTGGTATTCGAAAAGAAAATGTTTGTTAAAAAGAAACCTGCACCTCTAAAACGCACAGAACCAGCACTGAAATGAACAGCTCAGTTGCCAAATGCTGGGTGAGTAATCATTATGAGATAAGCAAAAGTTTAGGCAGTGCAATGAACACTGCTCTGCAATACAGTACTTCTGAACACCGCCAGTTTCTTTAGCGCAGCCAGCAATGCTTCTAGGATTTGTGGAGGGGAAAAGTAACATTCCAGCCTGCTCCTGTCTCATGGCAGTGGAATCTTAGTCAGTTTTGATGCTGTGCAAAAAAAATGGCTTTTTGAAAGAGCCCCTCGTGGTGGAGAGCTGGAACACTGGGCAGTGTCCCAGAGGGATTCACCGTTCCCTGTTTCCCATCAGGGTGCAATATTAGGAATCCCAATGTCCCTTGACTCGTACCTGAACCAAATCTCTGAGGATAAAGGCAGTCACTCCTGTGGGGAGCTGAGTCCCGTCACGTACAGCTCAGGTGGCTCCTTGTTTTTTATTAAGCAGGCAGGGAAAAGCACGGAAATTCAGATACAGTAACAGCTTGAGGAAAGAGAACTGCGTAGCCCCGGTAGGACAGGGAGCCCGAGCACAGCAATACTCAGTGCCCAGACCCTCAGTGCTGAGTCCTGGCACCTCTGCAGAGTGTGCTGTAGTGCTCATCCTGCTCCAAAGGACAGAGGGAGGCTTCAGGTGCTCTGCTTAAGGAATCATACGACTTACAGATCACGGTTTGACAAAACCAATACCTTTGACAAGACAACCTTTCAGAAATCTGATTCCATTTTGATGGGATTTGGCGTTTTGATCCCCACACACCCAAGTACTTATTAGTGATAAGCAGGAGAGGTGTGTGAGTGCCCCACAGCTACATTTGTTTTAGCACTTAGGCAGTACGTGCCCCTCAGCCTCCACGTAGCAGCCCTGCACTTACAGTTACCTCCGTGTCCATGGGTCTGTGCCATCCTCACGATATACACTTCCCACCTTCAGACACCAGCTCCTGAATTTTCTCAGAGTAGACAGGGGAGCAGCAGCCTAGGCATACTGAGGGCCATCACGTTCTGCCACTAAGGCACGAGCCCAAATCTGGCCTCTGTGAGACGGCAGCAGAGCCAGGCAACAAGCTGTGCTGTGGTCTGTGCCCACAGAGCTCCCGGCTCGCAGTGTCCCTGTCCCCCAGTGACACTTGCAGATGGACAAGGGGCAGCTGGCGGGGGCTCATGCCCAGGGCCCATTACCTGCTCAATTAAAATGTACCGTAACCAGACTGAGGAGAGCACCGTGTTTTAGTCCTCACTACTTTGCATGGTTTTGTTCTTACCATTTAGAGCTGTGGCAAATCTGGTCAAGATGTTATGTTTAGTATTACCAGTGTCTTTATTCTAAAGAAATACCCCAAAAAGGCTCAAATCATAAGCACTTTTGCAAAAACAGTGAGTATTACCTACTCGAATGAGAGCACGTTTGCAATGGGACTCATAGCTCATGCAAACATCACTTGGGACAGAAGCCTCCTTTTGGTGAGAAACTTGGTGGTGAGGAATGTGAAAGGCAGAAGAGGAAAGAGAGGGGCTAAAGTGCAAAGAATGGAGCTATTATTTAAATAAGGTAAAAATAAACCAAAATCCATTAGGGGTTATTAGGTAACACAGACAATGTGCCCCAGCTCCAGGCTGCTGTTCGTTGGGAGGGCATCCTAGTGCAGGACCATCGGAGGCCTGTGGCATCCCATCTTCCATGGCCTATGCCCTGCGGATATCTCCTATCCACGGCCTGCGGGAGGGGGGCAGAGCCTTCGCACCTGCTTTTCCCTGGCTCTCCCAGGAATGAAGGCAGTTCCCAGGCACAAACAGGTGCCCCAGAGGCAACTTCCGAGGCGCTGGTGCCCGGCGGAGCCAACCCGCACGCCCAAGGGCTGCTCCAGGCTCCGGCTTCGGGGCGATCACCTTCATCTTTGGGGACACACGAGCCCCGCTGCCACCGTGCGGCTCCGCATCACGAAGCCACTGCGTGGGCAGAGCCCGTTCATTAAAAGCCTCGTTCTGCTCCGCACAACGCTTATTTTTAAAGCGGTGCATGAAATGAAAAAGGAATATCTCCCAGCACAATGTATTCCTTGGAGCCTCTGATAATTAGGGCAGCCGCTTAATTTTTGCATTCTGGTTTCTGCTGGGGGTATGTGCCAATTAGAAAGCTTCTGTGACGCTCCTGCCGCCTAAACTTGCTTTTTCCCCCTGAAAAATTCATGAGGCTCATGCACAGCTGCCTGCAAGCACCAGTCAGGCTACAGTGAAACATGAAATATTCACAGGCCCCTACAGAGGCATTATGTAACCTACGCAAGGCGGCGGGACTGTGGCCGCCGTGCGGAGCAGGGGACGGTGACGAGCAGGTGCCTCCGCGCGCGGTGCCCACGCCGTGCCTGCCTGGCGGCGCGGCCCAAACCCAGGCCCCAGCGCTGCCCCGCACTCCAGCCTCGGCGGGTTGGGCTGTGCGGGCGCCAGTGCCCGCCGGTCCAGCCCAGCACCGCACTGAAGCTTCATTTCCAAAGGGCTTCGCGAGCCCAGCTGCATTTGGGTCCCATGTGCGGCGGCGGGCAGGAGCGCAGCTCTCCGGAGTGAGGTTATAAGCAAAGGATTCCCCATGCTAAACTGGGCTTTGCTGTAAAAATAGAGTGCCCGGGATGTGCATCCGTCAGAATACCCTGATGTTAGACCTTTGCTGCTGTCCTTCATTAACGCAAATCCAAAGTATCAGAAAAAAGCGCCTACAAAGCACTACATTCAGGTATGACACGGCTCAGCATTTCCCAACTGAAGGTGTTGGTGTCTTAGACAAAAATCAAGACGTCTTCCTTCAAACTGGTTTGACATTAAAATGAATTGGGTGTAAACTGGCCCCAGGGCCTGACAGGATCCACAGACCTCCCAGCAGCAGCTCCGGACCTAATCCCTGCCTTGGGCCTGGCCTTGCCCACTGCACTATGAGCCACAGCTCAGTTAAGGGTCCTGGGTTCACTGCAAGGAACAGGGGCTGATGTGCCCAAGTTATCTGGACAAAAGGGAAAACACGTGTGATGTTGAGGATGTTTTGCCAAATAAATTCCTGCAGTTTTCTAAGCTTACATTTTAGCTTGCACCAGAAAGAACTAAGACTCCAGTTCCCCACCGCTCCTTGGGGCTCATCTCCAAATTTCACTTCCAGCATCTTTCCCGATCCGTGAAGGCAGAGCAGGCACAGCACCTACAACGGCAACGGCGTCGGCGATGGCCTGTTTGCTCATAATCACCCTTGGAGACCTCAGTTACCCACTTCTATCTATTTAATGCGTGTCCCGTTGATTCCGTCCCAACCAAACCATAGGATAAAGGCCCTGCGGTCGCAGTCACTCACACCCAGTTGGGAACTTCTCTTAATCAGGCCTCTAACGGCACTCAAACAGGGAGAACTCGGCTTGACAAGGCTCGGCTTCCACAGGCCGGTGCCCACCAGGCTCACCAGGCTACCCCTGCTCACCGCTGCATTAACCAGGTCCCTGGTGAGCCTGGATTTTATCTCACCACAAAGAGAGGCAGTGGGTGAATAACTACCCTGGGTGGCACCATCCACCTTCCTTAAACACTGACCGAAGAGTTTCTTTTATTCCCAGCTCTCGCAGAACCTCTCTAAGGTCCCGATATATATTTAATAGCCGACCCTGGTGGTGTACTGAAAGCCTTGCTAAGCTCTTTTACAGCTATCAGATGGAGATCGGTGCATCTGCTGCCTTCTGAAACCTCAATTTAGACGCTTCTATTTTCTGCCCCTCACCCAGTAACATACAAGCAGTATGCCCAAGAGAGATGCAAGGCAACAGACCCGGCTTAATGCTGAGATCAAAACATTCTGACCTCAAACTGAAACAAATTATTTTGCTCTGATCGTGCAGTACAGAAATCTCTACTTTTTTTTTCCCCTGTAATATTGAAATCTTGAGAAATCTTTTAATTTTATAGATAATAAACTTTCTGCCAAAAAATAATCTCAAGTGAAAGCCCCTGATCAGCTCTATTCTTACGTGCATGGTGGCATGCACATGATCTATACAGCCTTGCTAATCTCTTCCCTTACTTGATCTTCCTATTATTTGATGCACCTCATCTCTATTTCAGTTTAAAATTCCCTAGGGGCAAGGATGGTGCACGTGGAGAGCAGCAAGAAGAACAGGAATCTGTGCAAGCTTTTCTTAAGCCATGTTACAGCTCCTTTTCTCCATTTCATAGAATGCCCAAGGTTGGAAGGGACCTCAGAGGTAATCGAGTCCAACCCTCCTGCACACGCAGGGTCACCTAGAGCATGTGGCACAGGGCTGCATCCAAGCGGGTTTTAAAGATCTCCAAAGAA
>JAVCKT010097014.1:0-12220 GCA_032273925.1 Rhynchotus rufescens | reverse complement strand
CTCCAGAGAAGGAGACTCCACAGCCTCCCTGGGCAGCCTGTGCCAGGGCTCTGGCACCCTCACAGGAAAGAAGTTCCACCTCACACGGAGATGGAACTGCCTGGGTTTCAACTTACACCCATTAACCCTTGTCCTGTCACTGGCCACCACTGAGAAGAGCTTAGCCCCTTCCTCCCTACACTGAAAAGAGCTTGCCCTCCCCCCTTCCTTTTTCCCTATGGAACAGTGACAATCCTGTGTTCCTAGAATCTCACTGTGCTTTCACCTCCGTACATACAGAGGAGATTAGTGTTGTTCTTCACATTGGTTTCGGTGGCTAACTTCAGAGCCAAGATATGTCAGGATGTTCCCAAGGTCTTCCATGATCAGCAGTGAGGCACATAAGACCAATACATATCTTAGTTTCCTAACTAAAGTCCAGCCTCCACCAACTTGGGGGGAACCTCAACAATTTCATAGCAATTCAGTCCATCGCAGTCTTGAGTTTTAGAGGCCCATTCAGAGAAATGAAAATAACACGGGAGATCACAAGAGAGGAATAAGGAAGATGGGAAACCCTTATCTGGCTTCCTACAATCGCTAAGTATGGACACTAGCAAGGAGCTGATGGAGAAACTCAAATTTCTGCATCTTGATATGGGGCAGGATGAGACTGAAATGGAAGGGGCAGCCTCACTTTCCATCTCCACTGTGATTTGGATGCCACAGCCTGTTTCTAGCTTTTGGGAAGTTAAAATGAACCTGCAAAGCATTTCAGAGCATGAAAACAGTTTGTCATGTTTAACAGCTTGATTTTCCTTTTGCATTCTCATTTTTTTGTCAGCATAAATTTACATAGCTCAGCTGAGAAAAAAGGAGCAAAGAGGGGGTGGGGAAAGTAAGGCTATTTTTAAGAATGTGCTTATAAATATCTAAAGCAATATTTTAAGTGCATTTAATGCAATGATCCTCAGCCTCCCAGCTCCATTTATATGTTCCTTACGTCCTGAGTATACAAGGGCATCACGTCAACCTCCATGTGTGAATAACAATCATCCTAATGAGGTGTTGATCTGTTTGGAGCACTACCTGCTACCATAATAGAAAAGATTAATAGCGATAGATCGTTTTGCACACCCACGCAGATAATAGCATCTCTCCTGAGATGGTTGACAATCTAATTGTGGCAGAATGCAGAGACCTGAAGAACATTTCATTAGTTACTGACTCAAGAACACTGTCTTGTGGTCTCCCTTTTTTAGGCTTAGGGGGAAAAAAAAACTGACAGGAAAAAGGAAAAGCATGTGCCGTGGTTCTTAAAAATCACCACTGGCATAATTAAGGATAACAATACAGCAGCAAATCAGTGCAACGTATCGGCATTCTGTTGTTCCCCCGCACATGGCAGCTTATGGGCCCCAAGAGGCATTTTCAGAGGTGCAAAAGTTCACCTGCTGCCTGGTAATTCACTTTGAGACGGGACTGTGATCGCTTAATGGACTCCTCTTGTGCCGGTTGCTATGGGAACTGCTGCATCACGCTCTCCGTGGGCTTGTTTTGTGAGGAGAGTGTAAACTGCAAGCGCAAGTCTCCAATGGGTTTGTTACTGGAATGAAAATCCCAGGACAGATTTGCAATTGTACACATGGTTCTGGCCTACTGTGCATGCCTTTTATGGGCATGTTTGTTCGTTTGGCTTAGTTTTAAACCTTGTCCTTCACCATTGTGTGCTCAAAAGCACTTCTCAGAATTGAAGTCTTGTGGGTCTGGGCTGGGTTGGAGGCACATGTGGGAAAACTAAAAAGCACAGAGAAAATACTAAAAAATGAGGCAAGTGTGATGGAGATTGTATTAAAACAAGCAGCCATTCCAGGCTGGTCATCAAGCTCAAAGCTCTGCGGAAGTAAAGGCCTCTTCAAAAATAAGCAAACAAGGAAAAGTCCCCCAAAGTTGGGTAAATGACCTGTCAGTTCTTAACATAATGTGACCAAAGCACTGTCTGCAAACAGACAAAAAAGGATGGAAAAAATGATGCAGAGATTTGAGAGCAGAGATTTCTCATCCATCTCCTTGTTGTGTGAGCAGCACCATGAACTCCTCCTGGCCAGTCTGTCTGCAGACAGGGGAAAAGATGGGTGCTCCCAAAAGCTTTGGGAGGCAGAAAGGAGAATCACTGTGAATGGGAGGGGAAGGGACAGGGAAAAGACAGGGAAAGACAGTGGAGCAGAGAAAAGGGCAAGAAAAGGATAAAAATGAAGGTGGACATCTGTGATCTTCCAAAACCTGGCAAGAGTGCTCTAGCAAAATGGATGAGTCTGCAAGGAGGTCAGACTGCATCAGACAACCAGGATAGAGGGGATAGCAGAGGACGCAAGTTCATGTCTGGGCCAGGAAGCAGACTCGAGACCTGGAAAAGGCCTTGAGAAACCATGGCAGGGCCCATCCTGCCAGGGTCATCTCACACAGATGGATGTCCAACCTCTTTTCTAAGATTTCCATCACAAGATGCTCTAGGATCTTCCTAGACCTCATGAAGTAGTTCCCTCTTCATTTCATTAACATGTTTTTTCTCAGAGATGATGTTGAACTTTCCTATTATCACTTATTCTTCCCCAAACTGGAGGAGGAGAACAGATTGATCATGTCTATTTGTAGCAATCTTTTACAGTTTTTCCCTAACACAGTTGATTATTCTAGTCTAAGACCTTTTGTATCTGATGTACACTTCGTTCAGACCATCTCTCCAATTTGTTACGGTCATTTTGAATTTTAATTATTTTCTTTAAAATGCTTGCTATCAGTTTAGTTTCCAGATTTAACATGATGTGCCTTTCCTAATCCATCATCTATTTAGTTACTGAGCATCTATTTTGTTAATGACAATACTGAGTAAAAGTGATCCAAGACAGACTGTTGCAGTGTGCCCATTCAATCCACACATCTTAACAGGGTTAGAGATAAAATGTTCCTAGAAGAAAAAATATAAAATGAAGAAGAAAGTGTGAGCAATACAATTAGAAAAATCTATTGGAGTGGTAAAGAGTTGTTTGGACTTAATGAGGTAGGAAAATGGACTGTGGTGCACTGTTATTGGATGTAAAGCTGAGACGAGAGACAGAGTAGACAGAAAAGGATCGAAAAAGGAACGAGCTGAAAATCAAAAGAGCCATGAGTGAGTGGATGGATTCCTAATTCATTTTATAAAATCTGTTAAACAATTCATTTAAAAAAAAAATCAGCACAATTATCAAATAACTAGAGAAAAACAAATGTATGAAACACACGTGGTGACTATTAAATCAATAAAAAGGAAAATCATGTTTAAGAGCAGCCATATAGGCAGCGATGGGCCGGTCAGCAAATCCGTAACCAAATTAGAGAAGTGGCTCATGCAAGACTGGCCTCCACTATTCCCTCCATGGTGTCTCCATCTAGAAACTGCTCCGGTTGCTTCCATGGGACAAGCACAGGGAGTAGACAACATGGTGTGAAGAAGTATTCAAAAGAGCAAGAAGCAGCAGAGCAGAGCTGGAGAAGGAAGAACAGATACCAGTTCTCAGTAGGAATGACTGGAGGATTTATTTTTCCTTGTTTTTTAATCTCTGCAGCATGCCGTGTGAAAGCAGGGCCTTCAGGAATGGGACCAGGATTCATAGCCTTCTGGAAGAAGGCTGCAATGGTTTTGCTGCCACAGGTTGCGCTCTGGTAGCCGTGGTGGGAGACGTGGCAAGGGAAAGCTCTGGCCTTTGGTCACGGTGGGCTGTGGGCACAGAGGAGGTACATGAGGTGATGACCATGGACATGAGGCATGGCCAGCATCTATGAAATCACCCCAGTGATTCAGTCCATTACAAGGTTCTCCACTTTGATACCTTCCTGATGTATGTGTGGATGGAGACCTCTTTGTCCTGGCTTATGCTGGCAAGTGCGTATCACCAGTTATGGATGAATGAAATCCTATACCTGTTATTGCAAAGGTTTTGGACTTTCTTTTTCTCACTGTCCTCCAAAATAAAGAGCACAAACACATACACAAACAAATCCTTTTTCTTTTTCCTATCTTTTTTTATTCTTTACCACAACATACCAAAAGAATGAGCCAAATTATCTTTAAGTATCCATTTTTGAAGCTACCTGGGCGCTATTGTCTGCCAGAGAAGTATGAGCCTGAAGCCATCTGTTATTTTCTGTGAACTATCTATCTCCCTTGTCTGTCAGGGCTGACTCTCCTTACTTCCTTTGCACACGCAGAGAAAAAAGGCAGCTCACGGCCACCCGCACTTTCAGCTCTGTTTACTGATCCCTGCAGCTTCCCCACCAGACTTTGCCAGCACGGCAGTTTAGCTGACTCCAGGCACTTTGCATTAATCCCCACCCCAAGCTAAACAAGACTCAGAATGGAAAACTGCAAAGGAGTAAAAGCAGCAAATTGCATCAAAGCAGCATTTTTTTTTTTTTTTTTTGCTTTTTTGCAGCATGCCTCCACTGATGAGCAGTTGTTTCTAATGAATTGCTTTTTGCCAAGCTCGTGCACACAGACATTTGTATGCATGCAAGGTTATTTGTAACATCTCTGAAAGGGCACTTCCTTCCTACTATGTCCCAGCTGCTTTTTGATAATGCCTTTAGTGCATTCAAAACACCATTAATTATCTGACCGAGTGCACTGACCCTTCTTGTTTCTGCCTTATTTACACTGTTTGCATTTCGGAGGAGTTAATAAAAGGCAACAGTGGCAGTGCTGTGAGCTGGCGTGAACCTGTGCCATTGCTACTGTGCTTGTTAATGCCACATTAGGCCTGATCTTGCAATCAGCAAGAAGGACAGGAGCCCCCGTCCACACCTTCCCCATTCCCCCTTAGGGAAACCTTCATCTCCCTCTCTTGACTGCTTCATTTTCCTGTTTGCATAGCTGACAAGTGAGATAAAATAGGAAGAAGCAAGCTGTGCCTGCTCCTTTGCACAGCGAGGACAGGCTAGGACTCTGCTGTGCCAGTGGGGAAGGCAGAGCCCTCAGCTGCTGCCTCCACCAGGGATGGGCTCTCCTGGCTCTCCTAGGAAGGGACTTGTGCAAAAGGAAGACTGCAAAATGTGAGGTACACAGACTAGCTGACTGCTGATTGCTGGAATCAACAGGTTTTAAGAGGAAGGCAGCCACAGCAGGAGGATAGAGAGCAAAAACAATCAAACAAACAACAAAATATCCCACTCTCTGTAGTCTTGAAGGCAAGTGAAGAACTAAAAGGGACCCCTTCTCATTGACTTCTGTGCACAGACTCAGCTGCTGGTAGTTTGGTTGTGGCATGCTTGTTTTCTCTGCAAGTTTCCATCTGTCCACAAATATCTCCTGGGCTCCAATTAACAGATTATAGCATAGCTGGGATTGGGAGGGACCTCTGGAGACAACCCAGTCCAAACCAGGGACTCAAAGCAGAGTCAGCTGCAGCATGTTGCTCAGGACTGTGTCCAGTTGAGTTTGAATATCTCCAAAGATGGAGACTCTGCAACTTCCTTAGCAAATTATTCCAGTGTTTGACAACTTGTAGAAGTGTTTTCCTTATGTTTAAATTGAGTTTTCTGTATTTGAGTTTGTTCCCACTGCCTCCTGTCCTGCCACTGGATGCCTCTGGAAAGAGTCTGACTCTGCCTCCTCCTCCATCAGGTATTTGTACATATTGGTAAGATCTCCCTGAGCCTCCTCTCCCCGAGACTGAACAGTTCTGGTTGCCTCAGCCACTTCCCATGTGACAGATGCGCCAATCCCTTCATCATCTTCGTGGTCCTTCATGGAACATTGCTCAAGAGACTGATGGTGACTGATGATTCAGAGCTTCCCATATTCTGCTGTCTGATCGTCTCCTCTTTGGTTGTCAGCCTGGAGGAGTCCAGCTGATAATTGCCCATATGCTGATGTCAGTTTGAAAGTGCTCTCCATGCAAGCACATCTCACTTTTCTGACAGTGTGCCAGAGTCAGATCATTCGACCTGCTTTTTGTTTTTCCTTCCTCTGCCAAACTCACAGAATTAACAGTTGCAAAAATGTGGGCTTGAAGGTGTTTAGTTGGCTTTTTGGTAAAGATACAGAAAGTAGTGTTCATTCTTCATCCTGGTTTAGGCAAGAGATGCTACCCCTTGTTTGTACCCCTACTACTTGTCTCCACTGGCAGTGCAGAGAGCTGGGAGCTCACTGCCTATATGCTCAGAAACTCTTTCCTCTTAAGAGCTTAAGAGTTGCAGTCACCAAGGCATCTAAACAAGGCACTTGCTATAGATGACTTGGAAATAAGTGACTTTCCATGTTTCATTAAGTCATTTTAGTAGAGGTAGCAATGAGTTCTTCTCCTTTATCTTTTTTTTGGGGGGGTATGGGAGGGAGGGTTGTCTTTTATTATATAGTAGTTACTACACAACAGCATCTGCCTTTTAACCCATTGGGTATTAACCTAATGTAATAAATAAATCTGTGGTAATATGATATTGTGAGATAGATACATAGGTACTATAAATAGTAACCAAAATATTGTATCTTTTTTCATTTGACATGCTCGTATTAGGGGTGCCCTGGGATACTTCTTCCTGCCTTGTCTTAAACAAAATCATCAAAACAGACTCCTGAATATCTTCCATTTCCAGAATAATATGGTGAGAAGAGACAGCTTCAGGGCCCTTCCAGCCTTCCTGTAAGTCTACATTGGTTGTAACATCATCTACTAATGAGGTGGGCAGGGAAAGGTGTAAGGTAAAATTGCACACTGCTGAAAGTCCCAACAGGGTCATGTCAGACTGATCTTTTATGAGGATGCAACTTTGTGGCATTCATGATTCTGAGTTCTCAGATGCAACAGGGCTCCCTAGTCCGGAAGCAGGGTTTCTTTTATGAAACCCACAATTCCCTTGCTATTTTTTTTTCTGCTCATATACTGTAAAACCTTGACAGAATTTCCCAAGCTTAGTAGGACACGGGAAATAAGGTTGGTTAATTCACATAGAAAGTAAATCCCCTAGTAGTCTGTCCTTCTGATGGGAAAGGAAAATATGTAGACTTGGCCAAGGATGGTCAGATATTCCATCAGAATAATTTCTGTGGTCAGAGACCCACAAATCTACATTATAAAAGGATATAAAAAGAGACCACCATCTATGCTGGAAGAATTACAGTCCACCACTTTATAACAATATGATGTGGTGCCAATCCATCTTAGGTTACAATATTTCCATAATGCATGTAATATACTGAAGAGTTATTAAATTGGAGCAAACCAAAGATCAGTGGATGTCACAGTCATGTGGCAAGTACTTGACTCAGATGTCTACCACAGAGCTTAAGTTTCCCATATATTTTTGAACTCTTCAGTGAAAACAACAAGCAAGACTAGAACTTATTGGTCAAGGGTTCAGTGGGGCTGTGTCAGGATAACTAAGCACTTGTCATGGCTCTGGCACCCATCCTTGTCTAATCTCTTCGTGCCACAGGTTTATTTGTCTTTCAGATTGCTTTGTCCTCAGGACTCCTTCACAGCAGCAATATTGCTAAAATTATTTCCCTAGACTTCCACTGGTCTAAGGTTTGGCTGAATGTCTTGTAACTGATATATCATAACAATACAAACAGATGACAAAAACTGGAAGTCAGTTAAATCTGCTAAAAACAACTATTGCCCTTAGTATGTATATGACAAAAGGATATGGTATAATTGTTGTTCAGATGGATTGGATACATCCTCTCATTCTGCAAGACCAAGCTCAATGGGCCTTGTAGCATAAAGCAACATACATGTTTGTTTGTTTTCAGGGGCTAGATCTTAGTTGGAACACTGAAACTGCTCAGATGACAGTATGGAGTGATAGAAACAATGAATGACCTTCATGAAACAGTCCTCAGATCTTGGAGAGAGAGCAAAGGAAGCACAAAACACTTTTGGATGTCCCACTGCCTATAGTCTGTGACCATTCAAGCAAGGTAAAGGCTCACTGCAATAGCTGTTATTGTTTAAGCTCTTTGGTGTTACTAGGCTTTAATGATTAACTTCTTCACTTATTGATATAGATGTTTTGGTTTATTTACTTTAAAAACTGGGGATTTTTCAGGTGCTTCTTGGAATAGCAGTTCAGTAATGTGTAGGGGAGTTTGCAGTTTTCAGTTAAATGGACTATGAGCTTTGACTGACTGTTCAGAGACTTCTTACCATACAAACAGTGTCCGAATTTGTGAAGATTTGTAGTCTCACCAGTTCCTATTTTATATCCTGAAAGTTTTTGGCTTATACTTCCACAACTGTAGCAGGAAGGAAAATACATAAAGTCTTGCATATAATTTATGTAAGCCATGCACAAGTATCATCTATGTAAGGCACACACCAATAAAACAAGCCAAGACAAATTCTGTTCTGTGTTACAGTACATGAACTAAGTACCCTAAAAGGTAGCTAAGCCTCATCGCATTTCAGACCTGGAAAAGAAAGGCTTTTGAACCAAGAAAGTGTCTTTCCAAACAGCTTAAAAAGACATGTGGCCACTTTCTATAAATACTGTTTGTGTTTTCAGATCATCACAGCTTTAATAACTCCACTAATAAACTTTATTTTCCATTTTATTGACCCACGTGTCAATTTAAATCTTGATTTGGGATGCACATCTTGGTGGCAGTTGGATGTTAGCTAACAGAGCGCGTCTCACGAGCTAAAGCTTATCAGCAACAGCAGTTACTGATTTAGCTGTATGATTAACTGCAATCTGTGAAGAACTACCTTTCAGTAAGTAACTAGGAAGAGTATTTAAGCCTTTTTCTGTGGTTTGTTTTGCTCTTACACTCAAAGGTTTCTGGTTCCCCTCCCCCTTACAAATAACAGCTAAAACAAGACTTGCTTTGACGGTTACTTGTTTCCTTGCAATGCCTTTCAGCACCTTAAAAAAAAAAAGAGAAAAAATTTTTACACATCTGAGAGTGCTGGGGTTAAAAAAAAAAGCACAAATTGTATAGGGGGAGGTGTTACTTTTTGCTTACTTTGTTCTTAAGAATACTTTGCTATTGTTTATGGTATTTGAGGAAAGACCAATTTAAGGAGCTGTGACAGAAGGAAAACTGTTCTGAACGTATTCCCATCTGCAGATCTCCACAGAATCCCGCTGTGATACAGAAGTGCAAGGGGACGCTGAGTCTGTGCCATGAGATAGCATTACGCTCCTCTGTTACACAAGAAAATGAATGCAAGTCATGTTCATAAGGATCATCATTACACAATTAAAGTGAAACCAAGATGGTGTTTGAGAGTTTTTAGGCTGCCACTAGAAATTGAAGCTTAAACTAATACCATGTTTCAGCAGCGCTCTGAAGACAAGTGCCATATTGCCGTGATCTCTGCCTAGATCTATATGCTGGGGTATACAATAGATCAGATTCCTGGTATTGTACCTTTGCAGTGCTAACAATATATGCAAAACGAGGAGAATATATCTGCAGCACAGATATTTGTTCAATTTAATCCTCCGATTCTACATGCCTGGCAGTAACTTCTAGCCTAAATTGTATCAGACTGGTGCAAGGGAAATTTCCTACATTCACTTTTATTTGAAGCAAGGAACATCTCTTTTAAAAAAATAATACAATCTTGATTTTGAAATTGCCAGAGATGGGAGAATCAACCACAACTTTGGATAAATATTTCCAGTGGTTAATGAACTCTGTGGTTAAAAAATGTGCCTTGTATCTAGTCTAAAATTGCATGGCTTCCACTTTCAAACACTGGATCTCATTATACCATTATCAGCCATGTTAAAGAGTCCATTTTCACATTTGTGTTCTTCATGTGGATGGGTTCTTCATGGGTGGGATCCAACTTATTTAACTTCAGCTCTCAGAAGGCTAACCATATAACCTAAACTAGTTCTGTGGGCTCCTCTGCAGTCAGCACAGACAGGACAGCTCTTTTCAATGCCCCTCCATGCTGGTGAGCCCATTGCCTTCATATGACACTGCTGCACTTTCCTGCTTCTGTCTGGCCTGGAATGGGCATCATGTGTGGACCCTCAGCAAAGGTGACCATTGCTGTGATTCCTCCACATTTGGTCTGGCACAGAACAGAGCTCTCCTACAGTTAGCAACATTTCCAAGGCAATCACCCCTCCAGGATTTTGTCTAGCACTCTTGAAATACCGCATACATTTGTCGGTCATCTGCTTCCCATGGCCTGTGTGATGGAAATTTCCTCCCTATCCCTCCATCTCTGTAGGTTTTTCTCATAACCACGTAAGCCTTGTGATGACAAACAAGCTCTCTCCCACATCCTTGTTAATTTTTCGTTTTCCAGCTGCTATAGGTCATTTGGGGGGCTTTTGACGTGTTCCCTCTGGATCACAGCTTTTGACACGTCTGTGTTTCTGTGAGCAGGGCTGAAAGTGCTCTGCTAATGTCATATTATCCGTCATGATATCCGTCATGAGCGCTGCCTGCGCGCACGCATAGACACACACGCGCTCACCAAGTCAGGGCAGTTTTCTCTGTAAACAGCTACTCATTTCCAGCGTG
This sequence comes from Rhynchotus rufescens, assembly GCA_032273925.1. Lineage (NCBI taxonomy): Eukaryota > Metazoa > Chordata > Aves > Tinamiformes > Tinamidae > Rhynchotus > Rhynchotus rufescens. Next base: position 1,716 of record JAVCKT010097014.1, on the reverse strand, counting down.
GTCTCAAGGGCCACTTGCTCCAACCACATACGTGAAATCCTTGCCAAGAGCCAGCCACTGGGTGAAGCACCGCGTTGCCAGCTGCTGTTTGATAAACCCTGCTCTGTTTACTCAGGAGGAAACAGAGACCCACCATGCATGTTTGCTCCCACCAGCTTGTCACGTTCAAGCAAATGGTTGTGATGAAGGCAGAAAACTCATCAAGTTTCAGGTATTTTCTTATTTGGGCATTCTAGAAAATGTGACTGAACTTCTCTCTAGAAAAAAAAGTAGTGTGAAGAGTAGTGAGAAGTTTTCTAGTGAAGTTCTCAACCCCACATTTTCTCAAGACTCTCACCTTCCAAAAACACCTACAAGAAGAATTGCTTTCTATGCCCCTCTTGCTAGGTCACCCCACAAACCACTTCATTCAGCAGTCTGCTTCTGTCCTTATCGGGTAGGATGGTTTCTAGACCGGTCAATTTCCATATTACAATTTCTTATTGAGAAAAGGAGTGAGAATGGTCAGTTTCTGTGACTTCAGTAAAAGGAAGCATGTTGTTTTAATATCACTCCAGCAAATTCACAGCAATTCTCTTGAATTAGGTCACATAGCCAGTGAATGCCTACAATAAGAATTTGAATGATTCTGGAGCTAACATTTTCTGGTCAGAAGAGCTTATTTCATTTTTTGTAAAAACAGTTCTTAGAAAGCGAAAAAGCCAGCAAGAATTGGAATAGTAATACCACAATGGAAAAATATAATTCAGTAATGAACACTTGAAGACTTCCCTACCACCAGTATTCCTAGACTGATGTGAACCATTAATAATATCATTCTCAGAGATGCTGCGGGCGAGGAAGCCAGAAACTATTTATTCAGGCAAGAAATACCAGCCCATGAACAGTGAAAAAGATTAGCTAAGGTCTGAATCTCTGTAAGTAAACAGAGCAGGGTTTATCAAACAGCAGCTGGCAACACGGTGCTTCACCCAGTGGCTGGCTCTTGGCAAGGATTTCACGTATGTGGTTGGAGCAAGTGGCCCTTGAGACCCCGCTGGAAATGAGTAGCTGTTTACAGAGAAAATTGCCCCGACTTGGTGAGCGCGTGTGTGTCTATGCGTGCGCGCAGGCAGCGCTCATGATGGATATCGCATTAGCAGAGCACTTTCAGCACTGCTCCCAGAAACACAGATGTGTCAAAAGCTGTGATCCAGAGGGAACATGTCAAAGCTGAGTGAGAACAGTTAATCCTTCACGTCTAGTCCATCTTTTCTGCCATAATTGTCTTCAGGAATGCTGCCTATCGCCAGCTGCGGCAGCGAGTGCAGGCAAAAACTGAGCAGGGATCAGGGATCACAGCTTATTCCACAAAATCTACTGGATGATCGTGGTAGCATCCTGCAGTTGATACTGGTCCACACTTTTTTTTTTTTCCCGCAAGCAAATGCCATATTCAGAAGTCTTGATCTGTGTCCCTTGCTTGGACACTGTGCCAAATCTCTGTCCCCATTCTCCAAGTGAGCGTAAGTACTTCCCCTCAGTGCCTACCATCCAGCATCCTTCTGGGTGGCAGCAAGGATGGGTTGCACTCACCTTCCAGGGTCCAAAGAGATTGCCTGAACAACTGCCATCTATAAACTGCAAAGTCCACCCCAACTGATGTGGAGGAGGATTTTGGGAGGAGACCTGAACATGGCTTGTAGACCTAAGCCTATTTAACTTGATCTTCACTAT